>PNEQ01119227.1:43372-93163 GCA_003012365.1 Medauroidea extradentata
TTTTTTTTTTTTTTTTTTTTTTTTTTTTTTTTTTTTTTTTTTTTTTTTTTTTTTTTTTTTTTTTTTTTTTTTTTTTTTTTTTTTTTTTTTTTTTTTTTTTTTTTTTTTTTTTTTTTTTTTTTTTTTTTTTTTTTTTTTTTTTAGTTTGGTACATCAGTTGATTTTAGTGTAGTCGTTAGAACGGAAACATTCAAAATATGACTTTAACAAGCCATTACGCGAAAACTTTGAGAGATAAAAATTTCATAAGAGCCGAATTCAGTCACATTTTGTGTCTAAAATAAAGAAAAAAATATCTTGTACAAATAAAAAAGCAAAAAAAAAATGGTGATGAAAATCGCGGTCGATCGCGCTCTTAAGGGCTCAGAAGCGACGTGAATATAAGGGCGACCTTGAAGCGCCACAATGAGTCAAGAGCTGAACAACCGTGCAAGATTCACGCCGATCCATTTTTACTATGGGACCTTAAGCGGTGACAAAACATAATTATATAGCTGGAAAATCTGTAACCAAGCTCAGTGCACGTTTCTGAATTCTACAATCATCCGGTTAATATATTTTCAAGTACAGCTGTTTTAAATCTTGGAGGGCTTCGAAACCGTTTTTTAAATGAGGATGATGTCAACAAAGATATTCGGTCCTTGTTCGATATGTATTTTCTTTTCGTGCCTCGTAAGAAAGCTTATTTCCCAGCACATTTCAAAGTATTGATGGGTGTGCAAGTAACTCAAATATTTTTTAACCGATTACTTTGAAAAAATTTGAGACTGTTTACAGCCATACCATACACAATTTTTCAAGCGTTTTTTAAAAAATAGTGTACCATTTGCTAGCAAAAAATTTTGCTTCATTTTGGCTTATTTTCAAGACAAAATATATAATATTTATGTGACAAAAATCTAAATATCCGTTTGGTGTGTTACAGTAGACAAATTAAGATATACGATGATATATAAGTGATATAACTGTAAGAATAAATTTTTTATATACTGTACTAATTTGCTCCGAGTTTCTCGGATTTTGAGAGAATGATTTTTCAAAACCCGTACGAGAACCGATATCGTAAAATTGCTTGTAACTTCATTGCAAATTGTGTAATGTAATTTTTCGAGACAAACTGTATAGCTTAAGGTGTTTTAGCAAATTGATCAATTAAAAGGTAATTTAGTTAATTAACTAATTAGCTTATGTCTTGCTGTGTGTTTTACCTTTTGTACCAACACGCTTCCTCAAAGATCAGTCAGAAAAAATTGCTCAACTAGTTCTGAAACCCAACTGCGCAGTACATTTAAAATTAACGCTGAGTAACAATTCCAACATTCATAGCTTTGAAGAAATCTTAAATAATGTTAGCGATACACAGTAAAAAAAATGGAAACGAGTTTCTAAAAGATTTCGTTCTAAAACTCCAAAAAAATTTAAATTTTACGTCTTTCTGTTTTTACATCGTTTGGTGTACTTAACGAAAAAATTTTGTATACTTACAAAAAAAATTGTGTTTCTACATCTAATGTACACTTTACAATTGTTTGTAGTGCTTCAGTTCTATCTGGCAGTTTCATTGATTTTTTTGCAATAGTACAACAATTTTGTAAAATGTTACAGACCGCAGAAGCTGATTTTGATGTACAGGATGAGAGAAATGTAAAAATCAATTGTAGAAAATTTTGTGTATAAAAGAAAATAAAAAAATGCAGAACAGTGCTAAATACATTGAAACAAATAGAGAACAAATTCAAATAAACAAATAAAACAACACACACAAAACTTATTGAAATTGACGTTATAGAGCTCTGTCATTTATGCAATGTAGCTGTTTTATAATTTCTTTAATGACTTCACAATATTTTCACTGCAAAGAATCACTCCAATATTCGGTAATGCTGAAATAAGACTTCTGCAAAAGGAGTTTAAATGTTAATTGTTTAAAAAATTTTACAATTGATACTACTTTTGTATTTGACTGTAGTTTATTAAATAAATTTATTCGCAAGTTATTGGCGTGTCTCATAGATATTGTCGTAGTAAACTGTTTACATTACAAACTGCCTTTGAGGATTTACACATCAAAGCATCTATATTATGACTTAATACTAATATAAAAGAGTCATCAGCTACGACATAATTTTTCCCCTATGGAACTAAATTCAATGTTGTTTACATAAACTAGAAACGAAAGAGGACCCGAAACACTGCCTTGAGGAACGCCCACATGAATTATTTTGGTAGTTAAATAATAATTACTCGTGTAATTATTGTTGTAGAGAAGTTGTATTTCCACTTTTTGTTTTCTGTTTGATAAATAAGATCTGAACCACTAATTTGTACACCCTCTGGTACCTAATTTATAAAGTTTTTGTAATAGGAGGTATGGCAGACAGCGTCGAAGGCTTTTGTCGTGTCCAAGAAGAAGCATGTAGCATAATTGTTACTGTCTGTATTTGTTATCAAGAAAGAATAGAAGTCATTGATGGCAGATTGGATGCTTTATAATATTTTGAAAACCATGCTGTGAGTTTCACCAAAGTTTGTATTTGTTTAAGTGATTGATTTAATTGGTTTTCATAAGTGTTTCTATAATTTTTGAAAAAATACTCAATAATGCAATTGGTCTGTAATTTTCAACAGTATATTTATTCAGAATATTCTTTATTCAGGACATCTAGCCCACGATCTGCGACATTTTTGTTTTAGTGCCTTTGATTTTGACTTAGATCACCATCTTCTTCTGGTAAAAGTGTATACAAGTTATAGAGTAAGCTATACTCCAGTGTCGCAACTGTTGCATACTGACCAATTCAGTCTGTGAACGCAGATATGCAACTCATTGTTTACGTTAACTGCGCGGAGATATATATATAAATAGTCTATTTTATTTTCAATTGTTTTGGAAGTGTTTAATTGACTGCGATGTAGCCGTACTACGGATGTCTAGAACCTACAGACGGTTCCGATGTTGACATATTTCTATGACCGCGGGCCGTGGCCTTGCCGGCAGAGCTTCTGACCCCGACCGAAGTGCGAAGACCACAAGACATGGCTGATTGCGCTTATCCGCTCGCAATGTAGGTTAAGTTGCATTTTAGGTCGTCTGCCGCGTAACCTCTTGTCGCGCGCGCGCGGAGTTCGCTAGCGTCGTCGAACGACCATTAAAAAATAACTGATTATTTGTCGCAAACAAACCAATCGATCGGCCTCTTACGAAACAGGTCTAGATGAAATAGCCCAAGCTGTACTGATGAGCACTGTTTTGCTATCCTCCGTTGTAAATATTCACTCGTTCTCCTCCGTACTAAATATTCGTTATTCAGTTGTCCTCCTCCGTTGCAACGAGCTATGTATATTGTTAACATAGAGGGGCGGAAACGCTTCCAAAGTGAAGCCCAATTGAACGGCTGTTTTGAACCAAGAAAACATGGCCAACATTATGTTGAAAATTCGTCATATGTTCACATAAAATCCGTTACTTTATAGCTTCACTATATTCCTTCTAAAAACAGGAAAAAATGCCAATAATTATTGTAATATATTATACTGTAATAATGTTTAAATTAGCATAATCGCTCTCGTCTCTCGACCGGATATAAGAGTCCGCCATTTTATCTTGGGTCAAAATACCACGTTCAATTGGGCTTCACCTCAGAGCCTTAGAGATTGCTGTTTCCGCCCCTCTACGTTTACTATATACAGCTCGTTGCTCCGTTGGATATATTCACTTGTCCTCCGTTGTCGACATTTATTTGTTCTCCGTTGCAGATATTCACTTGTTATCCTCCGTACTAGATATTCGATATTCAGTCACTTGTCCTTCTCCATTGTAGACATGCACTTGTTCTCCTCCGTTGCAGATATTCACATGTTACCCTCGGTTCTAGATATTCACTTGTCCTCCTCCTGTCTAGATAATCAATTTTAACTTGTTCTCCTCGGCTGTAGAAATTCACTTGTTCTCCTCTGTTGCTAATATTAGCACATTGGTTCCTTCGGCTATGCTTTGCAGGTTGGCAGCCTACTCAGGTCTCCTGTGTGCTGAGCTTCGGCCCATTGAAGATTATTTATATCCTACTGCCCAATGTGCGTGGTTGACATCTGCCTAGTGATATCACTGAAAGAGCTATTTTTATTAATGAAAAAGTGAGGCGTGTTTTGAATATAAAATTTTAATTCCTGTACGTATCCCTTCTTTACATGTTTTGTTATTCTGTAAATTAATATATTAATATAAATTATTTATTATAATATGTTTAATCTAATTTATATTATATTATAATAAATAATTTATATTAAATATATAAATAATAACTTGCATACACCTATTTCAGGTCCTTCATAAGCGATATTGATTAAATTTTTTGACGACGAAAAATGGTTAAACTGAGAACTTTCACGATCGTTTTCATATACTAATGTCTTCACGTAGAATATTTTAAAAGGCATGTATGTGTATAATATATTTTTATCTTTAATATTTCTTCATAGTATCGAAGGGCTGCCGTTCAATGTCTCATAGAGGCGAGCATGAACGTTGTTGTAGCGTGCTGCGCCTATTCTTTTCCACGAGAAACTGCTAAACTTATTCACAATTTATTCATCTACGAAAATTGTACACGGTTTAAACTAGGCTTCTATCATTAAAAAAATGCAGTGTGCTTATTAGAAACTTGTTTTAGAGGATCCTCAAAATGGCTAAAAAAAGGTTTTAACTGAAAAAATGCCACCCGAATTTGTAAAACACTACGTTGGAAGGTTGCGTTCGACATTATTTACAAACTTTCCACAAATAAAATTGCAAGGTCGCTGCTTTAAGTGCCATAAGAGACAAAGTAATACGGAAACACTGCACGCCAGTTTGGCGCGCCGCTAATAGAAGCGATGCTGTTTCCATCGAGTGTGGAAAACTGAACCTTGTCGGTTCGCTGTCTCCGGGCATCAAACGCGGAAAATTAAATACGGTGTGTAGCCCTCATATGAGCCTGCATCTCTCATCATGCTGCATTTCTCTACATTTATTCCTGATTCAAGAATTCTTTATTTAGATTTTTTTCTAACAGAACATGGCAATAGATGTGCATATTATCATCCCACATTGTACTATACATGTCATATATGAACGAGTACTGAGTATTTATTAAAATAATTTATGATAATTTAAGATAAATATTCACTCTCACTTTTTTACAAAAAAAAATATAACACTTAATAAAAATGAAATACACATTTTCGCAAATAATTGTAAAGTGAAATACTTCTGAAGAGAAACAATATCAGAAATTTCTCTGATTCTTAAGGTGGCCACCTATGTAAACGTATTTTGTGTGTTCATGGCTTAGAAATGCGGAAACAACAAAGTAGGTATGGTAGAATTGTTTACCAGACATCCGTGGTAGCGCATGCATATTGAAGTTACCAGACATGTATTAAACAAGTGTAAAAGTTTGCTTATTTACAAGGTTGAAGTGTGGTAACTGTCCCATACTGCGTTTAGGTTAATTACTTCCAAAACATATTAGGAAGTTTTTTTATAGTGTATCTACGAAACATTCTCTGAATGCTTTCCCTAAGCAAACACAACTTTCACACGATGAGCAGTTTTCGAATTATTTTCCCACGCCCGGAGTTCTGCACACCGTTCAGCGGCCTGGCCAGACAACTCCCTTAAGGGCGTCCAAGTGGGGAAAAATCATCTTAATATATAAAATAAAGTGTCCTGACACACTCACTCACTCATCAACGCACAGCCCAAACCGCTGGACCTAGAAGCATGAAATTTTGAGGGAAGCTTCCCCTCGCCCCGTAGGCACCCTCTAAGAATGGATTTTTCAAAATTAAATAATTAAGGGGGTGAAAAGTGGTGAAATGTGTTTTCAAAGAATCTCTGATATCTTATTAACAGAGAAAGCTATCATATATTTTTAATTCAAAATATTTCCCAAACAAATGCATATTTGCGATTTTTTTTTTTATTTTGCGAAATTAGAAAAATAAGGGGGTGAAAAGTCGTAAAATGTGTTTCTCATTAATCCCTGATTTCTCCTAACACATTTAAGATAGCGAGGTGATTGTTTCTTCAGTAACTATCTAAAAAGTATTATTAGAATTTTTCGAAATTCGTCCGTGAAAGTTCTTAAAAAATAAAACGTGTTTTTAATTAATCCCACTTATCTCCTAAACCAGTGTAAATATTGAAATGGTTTCTGCTTTAAAATAAATCTTACGTAAATGTAAAAAAAAAAGTCATTTCAGGATTTTTCGAAATTCGTCCTTGAAAGCTGTTTAAAAAAATATAATGTGTTTTCAAATAATCATCTATACCGCTTATACCCGTTGAGATATCGAGATGATTTTTTTGTAATAATGAAGCTTATGTAAATATCTACAAACCAAATTTGGGATTTTTGAAATTCGAAAATTAAGTAGGCCTAGGTGAAAAGCAGTAAAATGTTACAGTCTCCCGAAAAAAGAGAATGATCATGGAGAAATAATTTAACAGTTTTTTTGCCAACCTACTCATAAATAAAACCTCATTGGACTGTAGCCTGTACATACGAAAGAATTATCACGGCCTGCCTTTAAGTATTCACTCAGGTATCGTATGAAATTTGTGGTGGTGTTACGTGTTCGTATCCCGTGCAAGACTTTGCGACGGGAATTAGTATGACGTCATACGAGCATATTGCGCGCGCTCTTTACACTGAGCTAAGACAGTTTATGGTTCACTCTTATTGAGTACGCTAGCTGTTAAACGCCTTCATCACATATTTTATCCAGAGTTACTATTTACATTACATAATTTCACGCGGGCAAAGTCGC
Source organism: Medauroidea extradentata (assembly GCA_003012365.1). Classification (NCBI taxonomy): domain Eukaryota; kingdom Metazoa; phylum Arthropoda; class Insecta; order Phasmatodea; family Phasmatidae; genus Medauroidea; species Medauroidea extradentata. The sequence continues at coordinate 50,183 of PNEQ01119227.1, forward strand.
AGCCGGGCAGCTATTTTATAGAAAAATAAAGATGAATTAAAAACAAAGTTGTTCTGCAATATTAAATTACGCTCAGCGAAGTGGACTGGATAAAGCGGTTTGTATTTGTTGTTTTAAAGATATACAGAGAATATAGTTACTCCATCAATTAATATGTAATTAAAAGTTAGTTACTCTTTTTTATAGTATACGCGGGCGAAGGCGCAAAGGGACATCTAGTATTAAATATAAATGTGTATTGTACACGATTGTACTTTCAAAGGAGTCTACGCCAGTACTTTTATGCCATGGACCATAAATCACCCTGTTTCACCATTTACGGCAACGCGAAAGAAACTTTAGATCTACATGGAGAACCTGAAATGGGTATATACGTACGAAACATTCTCTGAATGTTTTTCCTAAGCAAACCAACTTTCACATGCTGAGCAGTTTTCGAATTATTTTGCCACGTCCGGAGCGGCCTGGGCAGACAGCCACCTTAAGGGTGCTGTCACCTCAGTTTTCAACGTCTTTTTTAATTTTTATATTTGTACCAGATATTTTTTTCTTATTTGGACATTAATTGTGATTAAATCTTCCTCTTAGGGAATTTGTGTATTTCTCATAGTTTTTGCGTAATGAGTCGCAAACGTCAAAGTTTGTACTTTACGGTTTTATGTATGCCACTAAAACCAACTGACATACCAAACCAAAAAAATTCACAGTGTGTAACAATGTTGTAGACTATGATTTGACACACATGAAATTAGAAAAAATAAAGTTTTGTATTTAAAAAACAATTATAAATTTTTAAATTTTTATTTAAAAATTCAAATTTTTTTTATTAAATACAAATATGTATTAATTTTAGTTTTTTATTTGTGTCAAATCATAGTCTACAACATTGTTACACACTGTGAATTTTTTTGGTTTGGTGTGTCAGTTGTTTTTAGTGGCGTAGGCTACATAAAACCGTAAAGTACAAATTTTGACGTTTGCTACTCATTACGCAAAACTTTGAGAGAGACACAAATTCCCCAAGAGGAAGATTTAATCACAATTTATGTCGTAAATAAGAAAAAAAATGTCTGGCACAAATTTAAAAATAAAATAAGACGTTAAAAACTGAGGTGCATCGTGCCCTTAAGGGCGTCGAAGCGGAGAAAAATCATAAATTTATGTTTGTTAAAAATAGTGTTATTTCTGTAGCCGTTACTTGAGAGTAAGTACATTTTCCTCTTACATAAAAAAATTAATGAGCTGAAATATTTTTCCAATAATGGAATTGCAAAATCAAAATTTGCACGTTTTTAGTTTTTTATAAGTCGCAGAAACCAATGAACACAAACATATTAAAAAATTCACACTGAAACTGCATGTCACGGACCATTGCAACATCCATAGCAAAATATTTTTGTATTTATTTATTTCAGAAAATATTGTTTTTGGTACAAAAATATTTGTAATGGATTTTAAAACATGTCAAGCAGTAGTCCTAGACATGTAGGTTAAGTGTGTTTTTCAATTTATTTATTTTCATTAGTTTTTGCGGCTTATATGAGCTAAAAACGTGCAAATTTTGACTTAATGTGCCATTATGGAAAAACTGGTTGTGCTATTTTTTTTGGTTAAGAGACGACTGTATTTCCAAGCAACGCCTAAAAAACTAACAATTATTTCATACAAATATAAAATTACGATTTTTTCCCACTTGAACAACACCCTTAAACAAACAATATGACGGAAAGCTTTGACCTTTGTTTCGTACAAGTTCTAAGTGTCAGACTAATCGGCAACCGAATTTTTTTTAATTTGTACTGAATACGTTTGAATTTGCAGACCAAACAGCTGATGAGGTTTTCGTCCATAACATGTATCATAGATTTTTTATTGTGACATGTCGAATTACTTTTAAAAAAATCTCCCCATACGGAAAATTATAACTTGTGTACAAATAAAAGGTAATTGACAGTGTAAAAAAAAAATGTATCATGCGAAGTCTGTTATTGGCGGCATTGTATTTCCATGAAATATCTTTAAAATTTCAAAGACTTACATTATTTTTCACACATGAATAAAAAGGCAAAAAAGTGTTTCTGCTCGTTTTATCAAGTGTTGCATGCCATCTACAATGCGCCATGAACTTTTATATGTCTGCAAGCGGATAAATTTTTATTTCAGGTAAGTTCCGAAACTATAAACCTTTGATAACTGCATGCTATTATGCTAATTATATAATACAGAGTAATTTATCTAGGTCTGACAGTAGGGCCTACTTGGTACGAATACAAATAATGAACATTTTGCTGTGCCAAAAAGCGTTAAACTGCTTCACTACCGACTAAATTTTTCCATTGATGGAAACTTCCTTCAAAGCTTTAAACAATGTTTCTGTTTTTAGTTTTTTTCTTTTATTATATGTTTTTACTTTAAACCGTGTGTTGGTTCAATTTACGTACGGCAGAGACCGATTCGAATTGGCTAAGATTTAAGAGTCGCATTGTGAGAAATATTTTACGCACCCTGACCCGCATGACCCCAAGACATTTCCAGAAGGCAGTTTCTCGTGAAACTGTTTACGCCAACAGTAAATCAAGTAAACAGTCGAAGGTTCTTGCGAGGGTATCATGTAATAAATCATATGACGCTGTAACATTCATTTCAAAAAACAACACATAAGGTAAACCTTAGCACATATGGAATGTGGAATGCGCAAAAAATTACGTTATACAGAGAAAGAGGTACCTGTTATACACGTCCATTTTTTTTTTTTTTTACAAAAATTCACAAACTTATTAAAAGAAAATAAAAAAGAACGTCTTGTTTAAACTTCAATACTTACGCTGATCGTTAGGAAATAATTTGTCTTTTTTTTTTCTGATTGCTGGCAGATTGATTTCGTTTCAATGCTGAATTCAAGTTAGTCCAATAACAAATTGATTTTATTTCAAACGATGAAGAAAAATAGCTCACAATCGCTAAGTGAAATGATCTGACCACGTGAAGCACAATGTAGGCATTAGCTGATCTCATAAGATTGAGAGATAGTCACCAGCTTGAATTTTTGCATTTTGTGTCATAGCTTTTCTTCTGGGTAAATTTTTGGAACTTTAACCTAACTTAGGATTATAATACATACTAACAAAATTTTAGATATTGTGGGTCGATTGCAGTGTCAAGTGAGGAAAATATTGAGGTAAAAGTGAAACTAAAGAGAATTTGAGTTTAAAACCTGAGAATTTTTCTTTTGCATCGCACAGTCAGGAAATTGAGATATATCAGTTGAGGTGAATTGATACTACAATACTCGCTAGAAAAATAATTTCTCTTCATGTATCGACTTGCGAATGTAGCTAAAATGTATATTATTTTCCATTTATAATGCACACAATTTACATTACTGCAATTTGATAATTTGTAAAATGGGTTTCGCATACTGTAAAGTTGAAAAATTGCAAGACAAATATTATAAAAATATGTCGTAGATTTTGTTTACAAAATTGTATCATAACTCTTTAGTTTGAAAGCAAAAGTGACATTAAAAAACATGACATCGCTTTCATGGCAAAATGTTGTAGATACCAGTGTTGTCTTTCCTTTTAATAATGGTTATGTTCATTCTTCAAAATATTAGCAGTAAATTCAAAATAAGAAAATTATTCTCCCGAATGTGGCATTCTAACATCTATTTACAGCCGCCTGTCTGAGGTCTGAGGACACCTTAAGAAATTCTCAGTTTTTCCTTAGATTTCACACACTTTTCGTCTCTGCAATGTAAACTGCTCACAGTTCACACAGAGAGGCCTTGGATTTTTCTCAGTATTACTGTGCAATCGGCCCTGTATATCTTTATTTTCCGTTACGGTTTTAAGAAAGTCATAAGAATATTTCTAAGTGCAAATAGATCCGTAACAACGGTAACGACAAAAATATATTTACGGTGTCTAAAATTCGCTTAATATGTATTCTATTCTGTAGTTAGGTTCAAGTTGCATAAGTTTACCCAGGAGAAACGTTATGACACAAAATACTAAAATTCAAAATGTCGACTATCTCTACCTCTTAAGAGGACATGTTACATAATTCAACGCTAAAAGCATTAATCTTTAACTGTAGGCTTCTTGAAGCCAATTTACGAAAATTAAACAATAGCAATCCAAGAAAATAGTTTTAGTCATCGTTTTAAACAAAATTGTTTCCAGTGTTACTAACTTCTGAGACACAATCTCTGACGCCTGAACCTCGGGCATTTAACTGCGGCGCAAGAGATCACGCGTAACGAATTAGTAATTCTGCATAAATATTTACACATAAAGTTGGTAAATACCATTATCTGGGATTGTCATAGAGTATTTTATCCATGTTCGCTTTGAGAAAAGCGAAGATATCAATTGATGTTTTCAGCGTTTAATTAGTTTTGATAACTTTCTGTGCAAAACTTTTCCTCGTATAACGTTATTTCTGAAGAACAATTTTGACGCCGATTTATATTACATTTAACTGAGGCGCAAGAGATCACTCTTAGCAAATACATCATTCTGGGCACATATTTGCTCATAAAGTTGGCAAATATCGTTATATAAGGATGTTGTTTTGTAATTTTATTTCCATATTGACTTTCTAAAACGATTAGATGATAATAAGTGTTTTTGGAATATTTATCTACCACCTGGCTGTTGAATTGTGAAGCAGTCGGCTGCAAAATTGGAAATGTGCGAAATTTCCGGGTCTGTACTTATAAATTATGGTTTTTATGCGTAGAGAAGATCTACAAAGTATAGGAACGAATTAGAAGTAATTTTTTTCCCATAACTTAAGATTTTCAGTGATACATGACAACTTTTTTGTTATACTAAGTTTCAAATTGTATTTAAAACGCCTATTTAAAAAAAAAGTGTATTGTGGACTCACGAAAGCTGTTATCTTAATGAAAGCATTTTTTTGTAAGTAATAAAGTATTTAATCGTGTTTAAAAACAGATGCCTTTATTACTACAGGTAACCTGGTAAGCGTTCGAGTTGAGTTCAGATACTGAAATAGCTGAGTATTGGAAGTGTTCCATTAGGCTTATTACTGATCAGTAACATCATCAGCAGAAATGACACGGCAGACGTGTTGCGACACTGGAAATTCTCGTTATTGCGAACTCTAGTTTGGCCGCCGCGCGACAATTACTAAAAAGTTATTAATTTTAATAAAACATACTACATGCTAACATTTGTCCCACAGCCACATATGTTAACAGTGTTTAAGATATTTTCGTTTATTTTAAATATATTCTAAATAGCCACCGGCATTCCGATAAGTGTAATTAATCCCACAATTACACGTTTATTTAAAATATAATGATTTGCTTACGTTAACCAAGAATTCTACATTTTAAAATAAATAAACGTAATTAAGTACCAAATCACCAGTTTCTCCAACATTTGGGAGAAAATTTAAATTCCGACTCGTATGAAATCAATATAATTTCTATCAGTTATTTTTGACGCGCTGACGTCACAGAAAACTCGCTGTTGATTGGTGGACATCATTTGTTTTTAGTGTCGCAGCTGTCGCGTCGTTTCTGTCGTGCGTATGTGATTCCGGCATGACTTAGTAAATTGACCATGCAAAATGAACACACTGAGTCCTAACTCATCCCTAGGGATGATGGTTTATCTCGGGAAACATTGACTGTTTGCTGGATTTAAACGTACGTTCAGTTTACAGAAAGATTACTGGCTTTCGCTTGTACTTGGAGCTGTTGCCCTATTTGACTGAGCGAATATAGGCAATGCCTGTTATTGGTCGGCAGACAGCTACGTTGTGGCAGGCGTACACCAGCCAATCATATATGTTGCAAGAAACTGCAATGTTTTCAAACGTATGTTGGCACAAAACATTTTCGTGGCATACCATCATCACGTTTGATATTGGCGAACTTCGCCTCTGATTGGCTGCCAGAGACTGTTGATGCCAGCCCCGTGTCTGTTTGGCTCCTTCGTGTTACGGCAGGTTCACTACTGGCCTGCCTGCCGATGATCAGAGCCGCTGCCTCACACTGATTGGCAGTAGGTGTTTCCGCCATGTTGCTGGCCAGGGACGCCATATTCCTGCATGGTGTGTGTGACTGAGTTCGCTGTCCTACCGGGTACTTCACTTCTTCGTTCCTAAATATTCTGTGGCATCATCTCATCTCATCCCGTAGTTGCGAGTCTCGCTCGCAACCTGTCAGTGGTCAGCACGCACTGTTAAGTCCCGCGCCGTGCAACACGCGGCAACAATGCACAGACCGCAGACATACACACGACACACCAACCACAGACCACAGACACAAGTCCCCGCGCCGTGCCCAGTGACGTTTCAAACTTCATCGCGGCCGCAAACCCGCTACCCAGCCGACAGCAGCGTCAGCTGTCCGCCCCGGAGTCAGGTGGTACAAAATCATAATTTTACACTCTAAATCTGAATTAGTGAATATTCACTGATTCACGCTGATGGACGGAGCAGTTTCAATAATTTGAATAAGTGAAAGTAGTCACTGTTTAATTTTGTGAATATTGACTGATTTCCTTCAAGAGTGCCAACATCTCACAAGTGAATCAGTGAATATTCACAGTTTTTCCAGTTGTTTTCAAAGAACAGTTTTCACTTATTGAATCAGTGAAAAATTACTGGAAAATCTGCGGACATTCACTAATTAACTTGTGGAATGTTGGCACTCTTTATCGGAATCAGTGAATAGTTACAGATTTCACAGTGGTTTCTCACTTATTCAGTTTTTTGAAACTGCTCCATTCATCGGCGTGAATAAGTGCATGTTCACTAATTCACATTTAGAGTGTATATTTTCATGAAGTAGTGTTGATTTTGTAGGCCGTACTTGTGAGTAGAGTTTTCTCTAGCGAAACCACTGTACAGGCGGTTTGGGATAAAGTGTCATCTCAAAAAAGAGAGTTATATTTTCAGAAAATTCGTATCTTTCCGCACGTAGCGGTTGACGACGGGAAATATTTAGCCTCTCTAGACACGTCACTTGATGTTTGAGCGTGTAAGATAAATGTTGTGCACTCAGTTTAAATCTATATTTTTTTTATAAAAAAAATTTGTTTGCTATAAAAAATACAAAAATGTCGATTTCGGTTGATTTTGTTTCAGTATTGCTGTACTAAAATAGAAAAAAAAAAATACGCGGAACTATGTTGCGTTATTTTGCTGCCAACCACACAAGCAGTAAGGCGTGTAAAGTTTATGTTTTCTGATTGTGGCACGTCAAAGTTAAACGTTGCTTGTTACTCAGGCATGCAAATAGCGTAAACCCGCTGACGTACTCAAATGAAACAATTAACAGTGAAATAACTTGCGCTGAACAACGTAACCTCATACCTATAAACCCGCAACGTAATGTTTTGTGACATCACAAATTCACAAAATACAGGAAAATAGTTGCGAATTCAGCAATTTTCAAAATACAAATGTTGCTCACTGTTTTTAACATGTCGTTGGTTCAGTGCCCTCCAAGGAGTCTCTATATAAGGCCTCGCTCTTTAGTTTTGCAGTAGTTTCGAAAATATATTTTTTAACGCAAATAAATACATATATCAAAAATTAACTCTTACAGTTTTAACAGTTATATACCATTGTTTGTATATGAATTTTTCTGCTGCAATACACCAAACCGATTTTTAGATTTTTTTTCCTCCGAAATATCACATAATTTGTTATCAAAATAAGCCAAAATTAAGCAAAATAATGTTTCGCTAGCAAACGGTATATTATTAAAAAAAAAAAAAAACGTTCTGGCCAAATTGTGTATCGTATGACTGTACACAGTATCAAGTTTTCTCAAAGCATTTTGTTAAAAAAATATTTGAGTTATTTGCAATTCTTCGAAATGAATGAATGATATGGTATAAATGACATCCAATTACAACAGAAGAGAAACGTATGTGCATTCGCATTCCAGCTGGTCTCATAATGCATTTGCACATATTTCCTGTTCCTATCCTCACACAACCTGTATATCGTATAACGAAATTATTTATTATTATATAAAATCGAGGTGCGAATATAAGGTTATACGGAAATCTCGAAACATTTTATGGTTCACGACAAATGGAACCACTTAATTTGACTAACTCATCGCCATGTAATTTTCTAGGAGGATAAGTAAAAAGTGCTCATAGATGCCAGTAAAAATTTAGCAGTTTTTACGACTACACGAGGCATGACCGGAGACATGATGCGAGCAAGTTTATTTTTGCGATAAAAGTTTAGTCTGTGTGTTCACACAAGCATCATTCCAATTTCCCTTTTGTATTTAACGAGGAACGAAGTTACTTTAAAAATAATGGTCATGTCCGCACGTAGTGCTTTTTGTTCCGCAACATTTAACCGTCCCAGAGCTGACGGCTTCTCTTCAAAGTTTTCCGTCAGCTACGTTTTTTACTACCGAGTTTAACATGTACACTCTAAAAACTCTCACTTTGCCACAGTACAAAATTGTTTGCGGCGAGGGAAAATTTGTTTGAAAGTGTACCGCTGCCAAGTAATTTTTGTTGAAAGCATGTGGTAACGGTAACAAAAATAATTGTGCTGTCATTAAAATACTTCAGCGTCAACTTCATGGTAAAGATACTAGTAGATTTCATTTAAGATAAACTTTACTTAAAAAAAGGTATCTGGTTTCTTCCAAATTAATTAATAATGCCGTCAAAGCACTTTTTGAAGAAATATTTATTAATACAAATTGTATACGTTTTTCTTTGTGTAAAGCAAAATTTATTTACCGAAAGCTAAAAAAACAGAAAGAATTTTTTTGTTGTTAAGTTGACGCTTTTACTTCATGGTTTACAGTAACTACTATCTGTGGAAAATATCAGTATAAAGTAAGGTAAAATTAAATAAGACAAAATTGATTACTAACTGAACATTATTTGCAATACGATAACAGTTTACTCCGTTTTCCAATTTTTTTTTCGTGTTTTTTTAGTGAACTAAACATGCCAAGTACTGACTTTTTCTTTAGATTTATTTTTTCGCCAGTCCGAAAGGAAAATTTCTTAAACTTACACAGACTTAAAAATGTTACTTATTAAAGTTGAAGTGAATATGCAGATAGCTATAAAAGAAAAAACATAATCTATAATCTGCAGGATAAAAGGAAAGAAACATGCACTTTTTACTAAAGGGCCTGAGGCGAGTTCCACCCTTCCATTTTTATTTGAAAACAGAAAAATTGATGTCACCACTTCGATACGCTTCGAAGAGATCAAAGCAAGGGGGAAAATCCCCTTGGCGAATTCGGAAACAGCTTTCTTCTTTGAAGAAAAGCTGGGGCTTTCGGTAAACATGCGTGATCGATAATAGCTTCAGTTTTCCTTTTGATGCATTTGTTATTTTCTAAAATATAGCTCGTCGGTTTTTTACGTTTTATGAAACAGTTTGGCAACCAAACTAAATGAAAGAAAAAGCATTTAAGTGAACCCAAGTCACAAAATCGTACATAAAAATCAGTTTATTATGCTGGCAGTATTGTTTAAGAAACGTTCTACTGTAAATACGCTAACAACGATTTGTGTCTTTAAAAGAGAAATATCCTTTGTTACATCTTCAATATGCTGTATGTCGCAGAATTAAAACCTTTGAGATTTAATTTATGCTTTATTTACTTTCTACTTTGTTAACTTTATGTATAATTACGACTGGGGACATGAATTTCAAACCATGCTAGCTCCAAAACTTAAGAATTAACAAAAATAATAATAATATCTTGATTGTTTGCATTTATTTCTATCCAAAACATGTTACCAGCCACATTACTAATTACAATGCACACGAATATATTACTTTTTATTGATATTTCTTACATTTTGGAGGTAGCATGGTTTGGAATTCAGATACCCAATTTAGTGTGACAATACACGGAAACCTTCCACTTCACAACACAATGAACGCTTCCTTGTCTTATACACCGAACACTAACATAGACTTTATTACTTTACGATAGCAGGTATGTGTTATGGACGAAGAACGAAATTAAGTTTTTAGTGGATTGTGCCTCTGTTCGCAGCATCTACCAAAAGTTTAAGGACACCATTATATTTAACTAACAAAACGTTTTGAATTTAATCCTACGGGACCTGATTATTAATAAAACATTGATAACTGTTTCAGGCTAAGTTCAGAGTTTAACACGTAAATTTTTTTTTGAAAAGGACACTTTGTTAAAAAGTTAATTTTTTTTTAATTTCATAATTTTTTTTGCATTTCAATGTATTTCTGGAGATGTAAAAATAAAACAATGAATGTTATTTATCCTAATGTTTTGGCAGAAACATAGAACCCTAAAGAAAAATTATAACCATAGAATAACCCTCGTTTTATTTTACAAAAAATTATCACTTTAAAAATAATTATTATGGCCATCACAAAACTGGGCAAGAGGACACTCTTTGACAAGGATTTATACTGTCCGTTGTATGTATATACAACGTGAAACCACTCCGGCTTCGGTATCTCGTTCGGCGTCCCTCGTCCTCCCCCCCCCCTTAGACGTGATCCTGGCCATAAGAACGTGCACTAATGTAAGAGCACTTCAATTAGTGACCCTTTCCGTGTTGGCGGAATGATACTGGGGTTGCCCGTCGCTTTGATATCTGGAAACGAAAGTCCCTCAAGCTATCTACTTACCGCATGAGCGACAGTTGAGCACAGCATGGAATATAAATAACTATGATCTCAGCGCATTTGATCTCGGCCAAACATTTGGGCCAGGCTCAAGGTTAGTTCGAACACGGGTTAGCATGATAACAGAATTTATTATGGACGAATTTAGCAAGTGATAATATCGAAGTCGCTATATGGGTTGGAGTCGTAAGAACACATTCATTTTAGTGTTAGAAAGGAGATCTCGATTCCACCAAACTGCCACATTTGCGTGCGCTAAACATTTTGGAATATCATTTGTTCGAAGGGAACTTAAAAAAGATATAAGATGTATCTGCAAAAGAAAAAGTTTAAACACACCTGAATGTTCAGGTTCGCTTCTTCAGCCATTAAATTTTGTCAGATTTATTTACATTCATGTTAGTTGCGTTTTCCTCAGCGCATCTGTACACTGAACATCGCTTTGCACAGCAACAACTATACGTATTTCTGCCTAATACGTGTACGGGAGTGGCCGGTAAAAAACTTGTTTATATATTTAGACGGTGGGGGGGGGGGGGGAAGTCCTCTAGGGCCAGGAACAAACCCGCCTTCAGCTAGAGTGATTTCAGAAAACTACTGAAAAATCAAAATCAGGATGGCCGAAGCCGGGTATCGAACCCGGGCCCCACAGCATGCCAGGCGAGTGGTTTACCACTGTTTCATCACGCGCGTTTGACATGATGCTATAAGCGTACCCCTGATGTACAAATTCTTGGTTTTCAATTTCAACTTAAATTTATTTTTCGTCCAATAGATCATACGTAATTATAAAACAGGACGTGTCAAGTTTTTAATACTCAAGTGATATAAGTACGTAAAACAAATATGTAGGTAAAATCAATAATAAAGTATTTACACTGATTGTTGAAGCATACATGATTATGGTAATAGGACATGTTAATTTCTTTAACAACTGATACATTTGTGTAAAATGAAACAATCTAAAGATATAATAAATAATAACACTGAAAGTTGAATCACTTAAAAGTGTTCATGAAAATATAGAGTACTGATAACACAAAATCATATAAGATACAACAAGAGTTAAATAATTTTTTAAGCTAAGAGGTCAATTTACCAATACTATAAATTATAAATTCGTTAAGAGAATAATAATGGTAACGCATTAAACTTTTAAAAACTTGTTTTTAAATTTATTCAAACAAATTATTTCCTTTATTTCCATAGGTAGTTTATTATATAACCCTTTGAGGAGGTCTATATTGGAAGAACTTGTATAGGAAATATGATTAAAATAAACATCGTGCTTTCGTTTTGGGTTACAATAATATATTTGACAATTCATAGCTTATAAACCTGATTTGTAGTTCCAAACAAGCACAACCGAATTGTAAATATAAATACATGGGATTACCAGAACATTTGCCTCTTTGAAAAGGGGTCTACAATGTACTTTAAATTTATTATTTGGAACTATACTGATTGCTCTCTTTTGCAAAAAAAAAAATTAACATACATTTACTGCGGCCCCAAAATACAGTGCCATACGTTATGAAGGAATGAAAAAAAAAAAAAAAAAAAAAAAAAAAGTGGACAGTTTTAAAACATAATGTACTTTTAAAGCTAGTTGTTTCAAAGTGAAACAAGCTGGACTTAGTTTTTTTGCACAGCCATTTAGCATAATTATCGCATTTTAAATGTTCATTTAGTATTATATACTGTTTTCAAGTCGTAATAATCGAACATTTTTGCTTGTAGAACCAATAATTTGTGAATGTTTTTTTTTTTTTTTTTTACATTTTTGCGCAATTCATAAACAGCGAGAGAAAAAAATTATTGTAGTGTTTTTTTCAATCATTGTAACAAATTTGATTTAATTCGTAGACAATTTAGTGCAAAAATGTCTAACAACATATACATAAAATTTGTTCTACAAGAAAGAAAATTATTCGTAGGTTAAAACAAATGTTACGACTTGACAACCAAATCAGTATAGACCCGCAAAATTCGTGTCATTGTTTGATAACAGAATAGACTTAACATTTCTATACATACAGGATTACAGTATGAGATGACACTGGTTGTAGCCCCTGTGTTATGTCAGCTACGCGCCTGACTGCTTTATAATAGGTTAGTCACTCAAACCTGCAAATTTTAGTTACTGGACAGATGAATTTTATCCGGTAGACCACGGTATTTTTTTTTTTTTTTTCGCCTATGGGAGAAGTTGGACGAGTATATAACCACTTGAAGTCTAACGTAGTGGCAAAAGAAATAACACGAATTTTGCATGTCTCTACTAATCAAGGGTATACATAGTAGAGGTAAAAAATAAATAATTTGAAGGACTGCTAGTCGGAGCTAGTGGGTCAGCATCCTCGTGGATTCGTCCTTCGTACTTTCCTCGTGTAATTACAGACCCTGCTGACGCTTGCGTCACTTGCGTCGGCAGTAACACGGGGCAAGAGTCCGGAACAGTTGAGGCACGCGGTGGGTAGGTGCGAGGCTCGTGTGTACCCCCCCCCCTCCTAGAACGTCATGTGCCCGTGGCGTGACGTCACGAGCCCACGCACCCCCTCCACCCGCCAGAATGTCAGGTGGTGGTATTTGGGCGGGTGGCATTTTCGAGCCCGGCGGCCGTGTCCCCGTCTCGTGAAGGCGGAGGTAGAGGTCCGGGGAAAATACGGCCACGCGTGGCTCACCTCGGACGCATTTGTCACACCTCGGCGGGGTAGATTAAGGGTGTTAAAGTGCGATAAAATCATAATTTCATATTTTTATGAAATATTGTTCGTTTTGTAAACTTTACCTCTGAGTCCAGTTTCATGTTAGAAAACAATTTTAGTTCTCATAGTTTTCTCATAACGGTGCGTCAAAGTCAAAATTTGCTTGTTACGTTGTAATGCAAATAGTGAAAACCAACTGACCTACTTAAATAAAATAATTCACTTTGAATCTACATCCCATGAGCTATACAATAAATCAATAAAAAAACCACAACGTAATATTCTGAATTTTTTGAAAAAAAAAAAAAAAAACTGAGATACAGAAAAAAAATTGCAAATCCAATAATTGTTTTTAAAACATAAAATTTGTTCAAGGGATGTTTTTAAATGTTTTATTACGTAGCCCATGGCATGTTATTCCACTGTAAATTATTTCACTTATGCAAGTCAATTGATTTTCACTATTTGCATGGGAGCGCAACATGCAAATTTTGACTTTGACGAACCGTTATGAGAAAACTATGAGAGCTAGAATTGTTTCATAAGAGGAAACTGCGCTACAAAACTAACATTAGATCATAAGAATATAAAATTATGATTTTATCGCATTTTAACACCCTTGTACACGGCGTCAGCCCGCCTTCTCCCCCTTCCCCTGGTTTTACTCGTCAACCTTCGGGAGCACGTGCTGTACATCATAAGCATAGAACGGTATTTGTTGTAGCTGGTCCAGGATAAAACCAAAAAATTTTTTAAAACCGAATTCCTCATAATTTATAGTTACCTGCTCCTTTTCAACACAAACAAAGCTATATGCTGCTCGGGATAAAGTGAGCAATCAAAAACGCCCTGCTAAAGTTCTATTTTCAGCCAATTCGTATCTTTCCGCACGTAACGGCTAACGATGGGACATTTGCCTATCTAACCTCTCTGGTCACGTCACTTAATGCTTGCGCGTGTAAGATAAATTGTGCAGTCAGTATGAATAGGTAAAGTTTAATAAAAAAGTTTATTAACTACATAAAATACAATTATGTCGATTTCGGTTGATTTTGTTTTTTGTATTGTTGTACTTAATTTGGAAAATTCACGGATCTATATTGCGTAATTTCGCTACCAACCATACACGCAGTAAGGCAACTATGGTTAATGTTGAATTATATGCAGTAACGTCTAGTGATATTTATAAAAGGCAAAAATTTTTAGTTTTCACTTTATCCCGAATTATGTATACGTAGTGAGTTAGAACTCATTGGTTTGTGGACATACGCCATTGCTCATGTTTTGGTGACCAAACTTGTACTGAAAGACAAGGTGACAAAGTCCAAAAAAAACTCATAAAAAGCATAAAAAACAGAAGAAAGAACAATCCCGGAGGAATTCAGTCAGTCAGGGACCCTTGATTTTCTCAAAATGATGTATGCACAGCTTTGTTACAGTGTCAAATGTGAACATGTACATCTTCGCGTCGTGGTAAATGGCAGCGTATCTTTATGTAGAGGCGTCACTCATTTTGACTGTGCCTATCAAAACAAGTTTAGTTCGACACCGCATGTCTGTGCTTAGTTGGTATTACTCCCAGAAGCAGAGAGTAGGAAACAGCCAATTATTGACTGCAAAGCAGAGTTGCAGGTGTGTACGTAATGCATTTTTAAGTGTTGCAAATATATTTTCGTGACAAACAGGGATTCCTGCCTATACGTAACACCCAACGTGTAACGATTTTACCGCATTCAAAAGTTTACGTTTGAAGTCTTAATGAATAATATTTTTTAAAATTATTATTCTAGACAGTAAGTTCTTCATAAGTGCTCTCTTTATCACGAACAAACTATACAGAGGCGACTAGCGAGTGTGGCTTCTCTCGCGTGCAAAGTACAGTAGAACACCAACTATCCGAATCAAATGGGATCAAACCCCATTCGGATTATCAAAAATTAGGATAACTGGATTTTTTCGAAAAATGGGTTACGTATATTACGTATTTTAAAGAAAAAGATTTTATTTACATTTACATTTTTAATTAATTAAATGAAATGGCAACACGTTTACATCTTATATAGAGTATGTACTTAGGCCTAACAAGAACTGTTCATTAGTACACAGTAAATGAAAGTAATTGTTTGATGAACATCTTGGTCAAAGTAAGATGTTTGACTGTCTTGATCCATTTTCGGCCAACCAAGTCGCGCATCAGCTTGACAGTACATGTGTATGTACGTTTCCGTTTTTAATTTTTTTTACTGAAAGCGATTCAGATAGTCAGCGTTCGAGAGTTGGATTTCTACTGTACTCCCGGGGAATTTTTGATCGTCGTTCAGTGCACGGAGAAAGATTAAAAATAATATCATTACCTGAGGAGGGGTATCTGAGTGCCAGGATGTCGCATTCCGGATACAGATTTACAACTGGCCTACCGACTCAGGGGCGAATCCAGAAAAAAATGTGGGGGGATACGGACAATGGCACCTCCCGAGGCGGCTCACAAAAAAAATTAAATCGAATAAATCCCAATTGTATTCCTGAAAAAAATATTACCTTATATTTTTCCTAAGACAGCACAATATTTACAACACATTCATGGTTCCACGATTTTGTCTTGCAACAATAAGAAGAAGAATAAGTTATAAAATAGATAATAAATTATTTATTTTCGTAAATCAGATAAAACGTTCTAGTTTCACGGTTCCAAACTGTGTTGCGCAATCTAGTTTGTTATTCATTAAAATTATTATATGTGTTTCAAGTGCTAACACAATGGACGACTTGAAGTACACGCCCCCTGACGTCACCGCAGGGGAAAAGTACTGTGGGAAACAAAGCTTGTTTACAAACATGCTGATTTGTTAGTTGGTAATTGCAGAAAGCAAAAATGTTGCGCATTCATAGATTTGCACGCAAGGGTAAACAATATTAGTTTAAATTTCATGGTTAAGATACGCAAATACATAAGATTAATGATTACCTGAAAAAACGGCAAATTCCAAACAAATAATCAATTTTCTTGACGTACAACTCATCCGGGACATGTGAAGCCGAACAGCTAAATGAAGGTTATATTTGGCTACGGTATCCATGGAGATAGGAATTGTATCCCACACCTGACTGAAGCTCCGCCTCTTTTCAAGTCGTCCATTACAGAGAAACGTGGACGCAGAAGATTAAGCCTGTATAATACATATTTTATATCAGCACAAAGGTTTTAAGTTATAAAACAAAATTAGAGATGATGGCATGCCTATGGCGAAAATGCTTTTGTCAACATACCTTTGTTGGAAACACTGTGGTTTCCTGTGACATGTATAGGGACCCTTGTTTTTCGCGAAATGAATTTTGCCCCGTTTTGTTTCAGTGCCGTACGTACACAACTGCAATTCTACTTCACGCTTATTGGCAGCGTGTCTATGTGAAGAGCCGTATCTCACTTGACTGAACCAATTACAATAACGTTCCTGCAAAAGCATGCGCCTGTGATTTGCGGGTAGATTTCCAAGTCTCGTTGCAGTTAAAACATCCAATCACTGACCACGAAGCAGAAAAACAAGGGTTCCTAGACATGTACGACTGGGTAATATACGTCTGCCACAACGTAGCTGTCTGCAGACCAATAACAGGCACAAAATATCACAATAGTTAGAGTATTACTGGATTAGTCAAATAGGGCAACAGCTTCACGTACAAGCGAAAGCCAGTCATCTCTTAATAATAGAGACATGCAAAATTCGCGTTATCATTTGGTAGCAGACTATACGTCACTTTCCTACACGTGACAAAGCGTTATATCTTTTATGTGATTCAATTGGCCACGAACTTTTATGTGTTGTCGTTGACGTGTGTTACGTCTTAACAGAGATTGGCCTCTCTACCGTGTAAGCATTCTCCGCGGCAAGTCACGACAATACCGGCCAGCGGGAGACGTCGAACGAGTCTATAGTCACTTGGAGTCTAGTCAACTGTCAGAAAATAACGCGAATTTTGCATGTCTCTACTTAATAAGCTGAACGTACGTTGAAACTCAGCAAACAGGCAAGTTTTCCCGCGATAAAACATCATCTCTAAACATAACGTATTTTTTGAAATATTACAATTTCTCAAAACTATACGTTGGTTCGTAAACTCCTTAAGAGGGCGTGGTACATAATTCAACGCTAAAAGCATTAATCTATAACTGCAGGTTTCTTGAAGACAATTTGCGAAAATTAAACAATAGCAATCCTAGACAATAGTTTTAGCCAACGTTCAAAACAAAATTGTTTCCATTGTTACGAACTTCTGAGTCACAATCTCTGAAGCCGGAACCTCGTGCATTTAACTCCGACGCAAGAGATCACACGTAACGAATTAGTAGTTCTGGATAAATATTTACTCATAAAAGTGGCAAATACCATTATCTAGGATTGTCATTGACTACTTTATCCATATTTGTTTCGAAAAAAGCGTAGAAATCAATTGATGTTTTCAGCATTTATTTGTCTACCACGCACTCTTAAACAATTCTGCACCTAAAATCCCCCGGTTTTTCTTGGGACGTGAATATTTCTACTTTTCAAGGCAGATCCTCCCCTCCTTCCTCTAGGACTCAGAGCTGTATTCGCTTCCGTCAACCGTATGTATGTGAATACCCTGAAGCACGAGACACTACACTGGAGAATCGCCGGGATATGAAGGGCGAGGAAACGATTGATCACCGCCGGCCTGCGGCTTTGCCCGACACGATTCCTACATGAGACAATCTGGGGGCTGGTCCCATCGTTGATCCAGCCCGGGTCGCCTTGGTGGGAGGCGAGAGTTCTGACCACTCGGTCACCGCGGCAGCTCGGAGAAAGAATAATACCGGCTTTCACTAACATATTTTGTTCTTAAATGGTCGCGAAATAAAAAAAATCTCGACAGCGTTTAAGGTACACCATACCAAATCAAAAACAGCATAATTGTACACGTAATTACCCAATAAAACACGGCCTTATTTGCCAAACGGCAACCAGAAAAAAAAAAAAAAGATTGTTATCACTAAGGGCGTTCACGAGGCTAGCTAAAATTCATAATTTTACAATTGTACTGCGTAGTGTTCGTTTTATAAACGTTATTAGGGACTACATTTTCTGGTTCTAAAATTGACCTCTAGCATTCCTTTAGTGACACGACAAAGTCGAATTTTGCAAGTTATGGGAACATGGGACTAACAAAAGCCAAGTGATTTACTTGAATGAAATAATTGACACTGAAATTATATACAAACGACAATATGCTAAAAGATTTGAAAACACAAAACGTAATTTCTTTGTACTTTTCGAAAGAAATCTGAGAATTATGACAAATTACTTCATTTTGGGCTATTAAAAAAATTACTTTATTGAGTATTTTAAATACATTATGTAATACTAAAAATGGACTTTATTTGGGGGGTGGGCACATATCCTTGAGCATTTTTAGTAAAACTACAAACAAAATAGAGCGGAAATTACTAGCCCGCTTCTAATATTTCGCAGTAGCCTACGTAAATAATGGTCTTTAGACAACACAAAAATAACTATTTTTGTCTACAGCTAATAGTTGCAAGGCGTAAATGTTTCGTTAAAAAGATTTAAAAAATAGTAAAATAGTTTTAATTAGTTTGAAGTTTAAGACACACAAAGGTAAGGGCGTGGAGCAACACGTCCCCATACCTGAGCCACTACAATACTCCTGAAGATATATTTTTTTCAGAGCCCCGAGCAGCTTGTCAACAGATGAAGACTCGTAAATCAGGGTAACCGAACGTGCAGTTTCGCCTCTGTAGTCTTACTTATTCTGTGTGGTAGCAGCGAAGAGATTGTTCTCCAGAGCGGGCACGTTCCGGTGACAGTGAAGGACGTCACGGTTTGCAGGCACGTTCCTCACTTCTTTCGGTGGTTCAGCGTTGCCAGAATTAAGAGATCTCTGCACCGAAAAATTCGTAGTTTTATAATTGTACCAAGCACTATCCAAATCTTACACATTACACTAATCGCGATTTTCCACAGATAAAATATTTTTCTTTCCAGACTTTTTGTACAAGCTCATGTCAAAGCAGTGATTTGACTATTTTCGCTATTAGTCCACGGTAAACACTATTCAAACAATACGAATGAAATAATTTGGAGTGAAAGTAAATTTATTACTCTACCGAATGACACCTTTTACTATTTCACGCAAAAATTATTATTTTTTTTTTTTTTAATACAAGTACTCAAATTTTAACAAACATTTACGTATACAATAAATTTTTTTAATGTAAACCATTTTTACTAGAAATAATAAATGTTCCAGTCCGTAACTTAATAACTTTACTTTGAACTAACTAAGCGAGGTGACACCCCGGAAACACGTTGGACTCGCGTTCGGTAGGACCCGTGTTCGATCCCTAGCTCCGACCATCCTGATTTCGGTATACCATGGGTTCCCGAAATCCCTCCAGGCGAATGCTCGGATATAATTCCTTAAGGGTGTTCAAGTGCGATAAAATCATAATTTTATATTTGTATGAAATAGTGTTAGTTTTGTAGACGATATTTGAGAGTACAGTTTCCTGTAACCCGCGTAGTTTTCTCATAACGGTACATCGAAGTCAAAATTGACATGTTCTGCTGCCATGCAAAGAGTAAAAATGAATTCACTGACGTAAGTGAAATAACATGCCACAGGTTACGTAATATAACTTTAAAAAAAAAATGTCGTGAACTGTTTTTGTATTTTAAAAAATTGCTGATTTTTCAACTTTTTTCCTGTACTTCTGAGATTTTATAAAAAAATTCAAAATATTACGTTATGTTCTTTAAATACTCTATTGCGTAGCTCATGGGATGTCATATCACAGTGAATTATTTTATTCAAGTCGGTCAGTTGTTTTCACTATTTGCATGACAGGAGAACAAGCAAATCTTGACTCTGTGGCACCTTTATGAGAAAATTAGGAGAGCTAAATTGTAAGAAGGAACTGTACTTACAAATATCGTCTACAAAACTAACGCTATTTCATAAAGATATAAAATTACGGTTTTATCGCACTTCAATACCATAAAGGGCGCGGTGCACAAGAATTTTCATTACCATGTTTTTATTTTTTAATTGTACCAGATATTTTTTTTCTTATTTTAGACACAATATGGGACTAAATTTTGCTCTTATGAAAATTTCTTATCCCTCATAGATTTCGCATTATGGCTTGTTAAATTCAAATTTTATATGTTTCAGTTTACATACGATTACGGGCCAGTTTTCTCGTGAATTTTATTTTGCTTCAGTCGTGTGCAATAAAATTGTCACATGAAAACTACGTGAACTGCAGTTGACAGCAGCTGCATTTCAGAAAATTGCGTGACTCGTGAACGATAGTTTGATAAACACGTCACATCGCTAGCTCTGGTGTAATAGTTGCGCGACCACACATGGCTACTTCTCTAGAGTTGCCAGCTAATTGTTTTACTACGAAATGTACTTATTATAAATGAGCAGGCCCTTTCAGAAGTCTATTTCTGTAAAGGTAGTCTATGTTTATTTTTCGAGATAGCTGATTATCTAATATTAAATAATTAAGGCAGTAAAAGAATTATACGTTTACTAGGGTTTACATGTAAGTTATTTTATATGTTATGTTTACAAAACGCATTGCCTTTTTCTGTATTTAAAAAAAAAAATTGAAAATAAAAAAAAAGTTTTTTAAATACAAAAAAAAAACTAATTAGTGTGGATTTTACACATGTCATGTCATATGGCACTGTTCTTCAGTGTGAATTTTTTCCTTTCGGTACGTAAGTTGGTTTTTATTTTATGGATAAAATAATTTTTTAAAATTTTTGACTTTAATGTTGTATAATACAAATACTAGGAAAGCTAAAAAATTTTCGTTACAGTAAAATATATTTATATTA
The DNA here is from genome assembly GCA_003012365.1 of Medauroidea extradentata. Classification (NCBI taxonomy): domain Eukaryota; kingdom Metazoa; phylum Arthropoda; class Insecta; order Phasmatodea; family Phasmatidae; genus Medauroidea; species Medauroidea extradentata. Next base: position 71,436 of record PNEQ01119227.1, read on the forward strand.
TATACTTATAGAAAAAACTGTGTCTCGTATAAATAAAAAAAAAGAGTCAATTAAAATTTTCAGTGAACTGCCCCCTTAAACAAAACTTCCAAAAGTTAATTTTTACGTCTACTCTCGTTTACGCGCAGAAAAATTAATATCGCTAAAATAACGTGGAGACAAGATAGCATGGCCGTAAAAACCTGATTTCGAGGCTTCTCAAAATTGCTAAAAACTATTTTTTTAGACTGATCTGACTCAGAAAATATTACCTGAATCCGTAAAGCAAAAAAACGAGATGCGTGCATTGGCGTTTACTTCAAACTATCCATAAAAATAATTTTAAGTTCGCAGCTTGAAGTCGCACAGGAAAAAGAGTTCTACGTGAACCTTGCACGCTAGTTTAGCGCGCTGTGAATATAGGCGATATGTGTGCCGTCGAGCGTGGAACTCTGGCTCTTATTGCTCCGCTGTTCATACGCTTCAAACACGGAAATCTGAGACCGATACATACTTCTCGTTAGCGTACGAATTCTGTTACATATTTGGCAACGTGTACCGTTTATTACAACATTAGCTAGACTGTCTCAGCATGCTCGGCAACTGAAATCTCTGAAGAAAAAAAACCTGCTACAGCGTGAGTTGCGTTCCCTGCGTATAAGACCGTAATTCGTATTGCCCAGTACAGCCTGCGAGTTTACGTGGGGCCCGGTCGAGTAAAGATAAGACCAACACAGAATGTCAACACCCGAAAAGAACACACAGCTGTTCCGTGCTCAGCCAGCTGTTTCAACCAATAATTTCGCCCCATTATTTCACCCGGTGTTGTAAGAGTTAATCTCCTGAATGGGAAAGTTATTCTCAAGGTGCCTGCCTGCATGAAGTTTTTTCTATCTTCACGCACAGCTGTCCGATAAAACACTCAAGGGCGTGAGTATCTCGCCCATTAAGGTTCCTATCTACCTGCGCTGAAAATGCTTTGCAGCATGTTGCGAATAATAATTTTTTTGAGGAAACTACGCATCGCGCATTACACATGTATGTCTATGAAAAGAACGCACACTTCAAAAAACGTTTCTTTAAGTTTAAAAATTAGTATAGCTTATTAGAAATATTATTTTTAGGCCCCTCAAAATGGCTAAAAATGGCCTTTTCAGACTGCCGTATCTAGAAGTATGTCGGCCGTATTCGAAAAACGCCATTATAGAAGCTTGCGTTAGACTTTAAACGATAGTTTCCACACATGAATTGACATGGTCACCGCTTAAAGTCCCATAGGAAAATAATATATAGTAAAGGTTCGCACGCCAGTTGTGTGGCAGGCGCGTTGAGACGATATTGCGGTACATACGCTGCCTGACGACGCCCTTATCGATTTTGTGCCTCGCACACACTAACGCAGCCTCCCTAGATAAGGACCTTAAGAGTCAGTGGACCTGGCGCGCGAGACAGGCTGTGTAGTGTGTTTCTCGTGTAACTAGCAATAATTTTTCCAATGTGTTCACCTACGAAAATAAGACACGCTTCACACTTTTTCCGTATGATTTTAAAAATGCCGTCCCCTAATCAAAAATTAAAAACATTATTTCCAAGCTCCTCAAAAGTGCTAAAATTGTTTTTTCCCCTCGTCGCTGTAGCTGAGAAAATATAAACCATAATCGTAAAACAAAGTAGTAGAAAACTGCATTGGACTGAACCACGTACTTCCTACAAGTCATCGCTTGAAGTCCCATTGAAAAATACATCCTACGAAAACACTGTGCGCGCTATAGTTTGCAGTCCTTCACGCCTAGAGGCGATGCAATGTTTGACAGACGTGTTATATTCGACTTATCGCCTTTCCCGTTTCCGTGCCTCGAACGTAAAAATAGCATTCACTAATTCTTAAGGGGGGTCAGCACCCGCCATTTTGGAATAAACATACTTCTGCGTTTAATTTGGCCTACAAATTTGCATAATGAGTTATTCTTCGACGAGGCAGAGGGAATAGTTTCTTACATTGTATAGAGCTGACATTGTTTGACTACTATAGACTATACTCTACCTGTGACCATCCGTAAAAAAATGACTATTTCTCTGGATGGTTACTAGCCAAAAACTGATAAAAGTAGTGGAGGTGTGACAATTTGGTAACAAATAAGAAGGTAATATACGTGCCATGTTAGACGGGAAATTTTAACAGATCTCATTATATGGAATTTACAGCGAAAATTGAAGAATTCGAAGATGGCAGGTTCTGATCCCCCTTAAGGCTCGGTTTCAGTTGCCATATTGAATTTTATTATTTTTCGTTTTTTTTTGTAATTCTGAGAAGGAAAATTTCAAATCTGCGACTATACCGCAAATTCTATTTACTTTGTGCTACAGTACAATCGTGGCCATAGAGCCAGTAATGTATAGTTAGGTTGTAATCGTACAAGCCGTTCAACGGACTAGAAGAGTTTTACTGGTATTAATTTTCCTATGGGATTTTAAATGGTGACCATACAATTTTATCTGCGGAATGTGTAGTTTAGTAAAGTCCGACGTGTGCTTCTATCTGTGCGTTTTTCGAATCTGGTTGCTACACTGTAAAAAAACTTCCTAAATATTTAGGAAGTAATCAACCTAAACGCAGTATAGGGCAGTTACCAGTTGTAAATATGAAAACTTAAAGTTGTTACAACACAAGTCTGGTAACGTTAGTATACATTCTACTGTTTTATAAAAAAAGTTAGGAGTGCTACCACGAATATTTGGGGTACAATTATACCATGCCTACTTTCTTAGCGCTCCTGTATACACAAGTGGCAAATTTACAGTCTATTCTTTAGAGTGTATATTCCGAGATACAGTAACCTGAAAAAGTGTTTTTAGCAATTTTTGAAGGCCAGAAAATCACATTTAATATACGCGTACCGAATTTCTAAACTTATAGCGTCATGCATTTAAGTGCGTGTTCTTTTCGCAGACAAACCGTTTCGATGTGCGTGAAGTAGTTTCGACCAAAACTGAATACTCGCTATTCGTAGAGGCAAGAGTATTTCGCGTATTCAACTGGTATCAGCCTAGACTTATCAGTCCTATACAAACACACTGGCCAGAGTCCAATATGCATTGGCTTCTAACTTTACAAGCGGGCATTACGGGATTGCACCACGAGTTATTTCCATATTTATTACTGGTTTGCAGTCGTCAAAGGTGTGTCAAAACTACTGTCGTCCGATCTCAGTAATGTCCGTGAGGTATACAATCTTGACGTTCAACCTGACCTGGAATCAATACGCGAAATAATCGTGCCCCTAGCTATTCGCTACAAGGCATTTCAAGCGCAGGTAGGGAAACGCGAAATTTCTACATCCTGCAAGGACTCTTGGGGGTAACATGAGGTAAGTCTGAGACAGCGCTGAAGTGAAGGGGAGGAGGAAACGGGAGACACCCGAGAAAACCCGACAGCCAAACGCAATCGTCCGGCACGAGTTCACATGCGAGGTACTGCAAAAGGGAAATCGCAGGGCGGGACCTACCTTCCCAACGGTGCTGGAGGGAATCGAACCAGCGACCTCAAGCCGTGCAGACAGGCGCCAGATACGTAACCGAGTATAGTATTGTCTTGGTGACATGAGCAGTAATATGTGGTTTTGGTAGAAGGTGTGGATGGTGGGTGGCAAGGGGAACAGATATACGGGCCGCCAACTAGTAATTAATGTCGGGGAAATAATTACTAATGACTGGGCGTGGCAACAGGGAAAAACTTTCAAAGTCGACTTCGAGCACTGTTATCGCAAGAGAGAGAGAGAGAGAGAGAGAGAGAGAGAGAGAGAGAGCGGAGCAAATTTTCCGAACCACTTACTGTTTGTGTGATATACCGTTCTGCGAAAAAAAAAAAAGCCGATTGTTAAGGCCACAGATCCCTATTTATGCTATTTTAGTAAGTTTTATTTTTTAAATCCGTAAAGATCGTAAAATCGTTGCATAGAAATGTTGGAAAACATTCGTACTATGTGGCCTAATATTTTCAAAACATATAATTTTGACTAAATATTAACTTTAAGAAAATTTAATTAAGTTGATAATTACCCAAAATTATGTAAACTTATGTTTTGAAAAAATTAGGCTTCATAGTACAAAAAGTTCCCAACATTTCTATGTAACGGTTTTGAGATATCTGCTCTCTTTAGGGATTTAAAAAATTAAACTCGAAAAAAAAAACACCGTAAATAAGAATCTGTGGCCTTTAGTACAAAGTCTGTGGCCTGTGAAGGTCTACTTTTTGCGAACCAAAGCTTCCCCAGCACGCATTCGTATATTGTCCGATGTCTTCATGATATGGTAAAAAAGTATCACTCTTCATTTGAAGTCTTGAGGGTAAGTCTTTGTGCCATATTTTATTCAAATCGAACATCAAAATTTTTTCTTCGACAAATCGTAGGATACATTCTTGGTAAACTGCTTTACATAATTAATAATTGAATGCTTCATTAATTGTCTAGCAGAATCTTTGTAAGAGAATTCTTTAAGCTGCAACTACATTACATGAGGCATTTATGAAGTATTTCAGAAGTTCACATACACTTTCGCCACTTCATAAGCAAAATGGAAACGAATGGAAACATCTTTACTCGATCGCTTGAGTTACTTACGTCTTTGATTTTACTTTAGTGGTTGCCAAGAGAGTAAAGAAGTTTTGCGATGAAATTTGTCTTTCCATCGCTACAACATAGATTATTAGTACTGCATATACAAATTTACGCATGTAAATAATATAAAATGTAATGTAATTTTTCTCAAGCGGTTAGTAGTAGGCCTACTCAGTTCCTTAATTACCGTAAATACAACCACATGAATTCCAACAATTTCCTTTTTGTATTTTATGTAAATAAATACATTCTAGAAAGCGTAATTCAAAATAATTAACTCCCAAAAAAATTAAATACACTGTACAAGTTAAATGTGTTTAACAATAGTTAGTAATATCTCACAACTTTAATATAGAAGTAGGTACATATAATACACCAAAGGCACTACCAGAAAAGCGTAGTTTTGGCAGTATTGTTGCCAAAATATCAAACAAAAGTACCTCTTCTATGATACTTTTTTTTTTCGTGCGCCACAGTAACCACAACTTGCTTCAGAAATCACAACAATATAATTTATCGTTCCTTCACTATCGTATCTAATTTATAAGTACAATTGGCAGCCATTCGTAGAAAAATTTAATTTTTCTCTCGGAAATCTGCATTTCGGTATAATTAATGCTGTCTCGTCTGGAAACTATAATTAAAGTTTAATTTACGAACTAGATATTTTCAGTAACAGGTTTACCGGAACGTTTTTCTTAAGTATTGATTTATAATCTTTGTTTTTGTAACAACAGTTTATAGTGGACAACGTCAGTATAGCTTAGCTGCTATTTACACTATATTGTTTGAAACTGAAATCAATATAATAAAATACGCATTGAAATATACAGACATAAAGGGCTAGCTTTAAAATCAGTGAAACGTTCTTAACAGGGGTACCCATTTCCCCAAGACCCAATGCGCGAATCCGCCCCCCCCCCCCAAAAAAAAAATCCCTCCAAAATCTCAAAAACAAATTTACTATGAGTTACACTTCAGTACTGGAGAGATATTTAGGCTACCATTCCGTAAAAACAATCGTAAACAAATACAACTGCTCTGGTTTTTACTAGCCTACTTTGTTGGTAATACCAAGATAGCATCTGTATAATCATGAAAACATTTTTCGTTTATAAGTAAACATTTTATTCTTGAAATCCCCCCCCCCCAAAAAAAATTCTAAATGCGCAACTTGCGTAGTGATCCCCCTTGTGGTCACACCTGGCTCTCAACAAAAATTTGTGTTTTGCGTTATTCTAAACAAATTCATTGAACTTAAATATGGACTAAAAAAACATTTTTACCGGCTGTAGGAAAAATAATATTTAAATATGGCCTATTATGAGAGGACCTTGAGCAGATCTTACTTGGCACGTTGGACTGCGATATATTATCAGTTAACAATGACTTCCTCACTGTTATTTTTACTCCAGGCTATAAACAAACAGCACGTGGCCCTGGCAATCAGTATGAAACTCAAGGTCTTGCTTAATTAGTTCTATAACTCAAAAAATAAAGTTGACAGGCACGATTTACAAATGAAACGAGGAACTAGATAAGCACAATATTTTCTTAAACTGGAAAAATATATACTATCGAAAATCTTGTTTTAACAGGACAAAATAAGGAAAATTAATGCATGGAAATAAGAAAATGAAACGTGTTTGAGTACGATATTTAAATAATTTTGTATTGCTTCATTAAAAATTTACTTGGGCATTATAATACCTGCTGGTTTTAAGGGCGCTTCCCATTCTCGCAGTGTCATGACACAGAAACGAGGGAGTGCTATGGGCGACACTGATGCACACTTTAAATGCTTCACTGCTGCTACTCGTCAAGAATTGAACTATTGTATTAGCTTCCCGTTCTTACTGACTGTAATTTTGTTTGTGGAACAATATGTTACAAACCTCCATATGAGATTTGCATTGTATGTACACTTTGAGTTACGGTAGTCCGGTTTTTTTCTGCTATTTTGGAGTCCTTCAAAACAATATTCGTAATGTTCATGATATCTTGGAAGTGATATTCCTTCCTCATTAGTTCAAATTATTGTTTTCGTTAACAACACAACAGAAGCAAAAATCATAAAATAACGTGTTTCTCCATACCTGCAACACGTGTAGAGATAGATGTTCGGCGTTAGGTTGCCAGTGTTCCGAATGTGGCTCGTGTTACAAGGAATTTAGCGAGCAATACGTAAAGGTACTGGGCTAGAAAATTCAAACTGAACAGAGTTAAGGTCATGATCCGACATTTATACTTATTACACGATAATTATTCTTTAAATCCTAAACGATAGCAGATACCGAAGAAATGTTGCACAGTTTTGTAAAAAAAGAAAAACAGCGTGTACTAAGTTAAAGACTGTACACGAAGACGTGGGTACTGCTGCTGAAATTTTTCTTTCAGCCATTCTGCAATCACGTTTACTAATTTTACAATAAAAACTACCCTAAAACTAAAAACCACTGTAAGAGTTTAACAACTCTCAAAATTTAAAATATTTGGCTCCAACAAAATACAGATTTTTTATGTTGGGGAGTGCTCATTTTAAAGAAATATTCATTGGTCTCGGCTAGTTTCGCAATTAAGGAAATTCTCATTAATGAACTTATTAGCAAAATTTATATAATTTTTGTCAAGAAAAAAGTATACTAAATGGTAAAAAAACAAATTCTTACAAACTTGTGGAACAGTTTTCGATATGTACTCTCGTTTAGGACTGAAAAAATAACTGTCTCGAAAGCAGCATATATGATAGATTATGACCTTAAGCAGAAGGGACCCAACTCGTAGTTTACTGAATGCATCAAAACATTGAATAAAACGCATGTTCTGGGCTCTTAATTTTCTACGATCATTATTATTTTTATTAATTACAGCTTCTTATTATTTTCTAATAGATACAACTATAGGTTTATCTATTTAGTATGATTATCTGGAAATAAAATACTTTAAGTGGTTGCTTCCTTTCTGCACAACTCCAGCCAACTAGCATAAAAAGGTTGTGTTTGTGTGTGTGTGTGTGTGTGTGTGTGTGTGTGAGGCAGGAACGGTAAGGTTGCCATTGACAGACGTATGTAATACATTATCGCCTCTCCGCGCAAGCCCCTCGGATGGCGTGCAGTGCTTTACTATTAGCCTATCCTTTTTACGATGGGACTGTAAGAGGTGACCACATTATTTAATGGTAAATATTAAGAATCACTTCTCATCGTGTACCGACCGAACTATTGAATTTAGACATATAGTTTACTGATGAAAAATGTTTCTAGTTACGTTCTAAGTTGTCCAATGTAAAAAATGTTTTTGTTAGGTTAGGATTTTTTTAGATTAGTTTAGGTTAGGTTGTTAGGTTAGGTTAGTTTAGGTTAGGTTGTTAGGTTAGGTTAGTTTAGGTTATTTTAAGTTAGATTAGGTTAGTTTAAGTTAGTTTAGGTTTGTTTAAGTTAGATTAGGTTAGTTTAAGTTAGATTAAGTTACGTTAATTTAGATCAGGTTAGTTTGGTTAAGTAACCTAACTTTACCTAACCTAATGTTATGTTAGGTCAGGTTAGATTACCTAACATAACTTAACCTAACTTAAACTAATCTAACTTAGCCTAACCCAAACTGAACCAATCTAACTTAAACTAATCTAACTCAAACTAACCTAATGTAACTTAACCTAACCTAAACTAACCTAAAAAAACCGAATCTAACAAAAAAATATTTAGGTTTAATTAGAACGTTACTAGAAACATTTTTCATTAATAAACTGTATGTCTAAATTAAATAGTTTGGCTGGTACACGATGAGCAGTGATTGTAAATATTTACCTACTTTATTTGCGAGAAATATAGTTCAAAGTCTAACGCTTGTTTCTATAGTTTTTTTTCGAATCCGGTTGTTATTGTTCCAGGTATGGCAGTCTGAAAAAGCCAATTTTGACTGTTTTGAGGGGCCCGAAAATGATGTTTCTAATAAACGTGCCGAAATTTTAAAACTATAGCGACACTGTTTGAAGTGTGTGTTCTTTTCTTAGATATACATATATGATGAGCGTTAAATGGTTTCGTCAAAAATAGAATAATCATAACTCGCTGCAACGCATTGGAAGGGCAGGTAGGGTGGCCCCTTAGGTGGGAGTGTTACGAAATGTTCTTGTATTTTTTCAGTTTATAAGCCATAACATGCGTTAAAATTGTATTATCAAAAATATCTCTTCGACGAAACATAAGATATATTCTTGATAAACTGCTTGACATAAATAATAATCGAATCGTTCATTAATTTGTCATGCAGAATCATTTAAAGGAAATTATAGGTCAACTTTCAAGAATTCCTTTGCAATGATTCTGCATGACAAATAATTGAAAGATTCTATTAATATTTATGTCAAGAAGTTTATCAAGAATATATACCATGCTTTCTCGGAGAGAAAATGTTGATAATACAATTTGAATAAATGTTATAGCTCAAAAGCTGAAAATACAAGAAAATTATCTGACACTCCCCTTTAAGGGGTCGTTTAACGGAAAACTTTTATTGTTTCAAACTTTTTTATGGTTGATCGATATATGGTTAGTTTTTAGACATACATTGTGACTATATTGTACTGTAATAAATTATTTTTGGCTTTCATAGTTTTTTTTATAACGGCACATCAAAGTCCAAATTTGCATAAAACTTACCGAACTAAAATATTTCACTCTGAATAATTAAGATGTAGGCTACAAAGTATCCTATACAAAAACAATAAAAATAATATATTCTTTTATTTTTAAAAAATGCTTAAACGTTTTAATTTCAAATTTTAAAAAATTTTAAGTACAAAATTTTTAAATTATTTGTGTTGTTATATAGGATACTTTTTAGCCTATAACATCGTTATTCAGTGGAAATTTTTTCAGTTCGTTAAGTCAGTTGATTTTCCTTCGAATCGTAAAAACCGTTTTATGCAAATTTGGACTTTGATGTGCTATTATAAAAAAAAACTACGAAAGCTAAAAAATTTCTGTTACAGTTAAAAATAGCCACAATGTATGTCTAAAAAACAAACCGTATCTCGTACAAATATAAACAAGGTTTAAAACAACAACAATTTTCGGTCAACCAGCGTGGTATGTATGTATGTATGTATGCATCCTACGACACAATCCTGGACAAAATTGCCCCTTTTTAAACAACCTATATATTTGCAATACATTTTTACATGTTGGAATACCAAAAACTCTTATATATGCAATTTTAACAACTTTTTCAGGAGGCATAACTTTGAAAAAAGTGTCACTATGCTTTTTCACCATCCATTTTGATGTTAATTATTGCACAAAAAATTGTATTTTTGGTTTTTAGCAAATATCTAGAAAACTATTCATCCTACGACAAAATCATTGACAAAATTGCACCTTTTTAAACAACCCACGACCTCCCGAACAACGATCCACCGCAACGTCCTTGCAGGCCAGAGTTGGTGAAGTGTCCAGCTGTACCGTGTCCGGCCAGAAGCTGCCAGGAGAGGCTCTCAGGTGTGAAGTTTCACCTCAACCTTGGCGGGAAATTGGCAATGAGCTGGAGTGACTTCACCGCCACTCTGGAGACGACATTTCCTAGTCATGGCCAGGCCGAGACTGTCGCCGTAAGGCGCAACTTAAGTCGCTTACGTATCCGCATCAATGCCGGATGTTTCACCGAAAACTAAACACAACACCAGAAAGGATATGCCAAAAGGTAAACCAAATTTAAACATTTTAAATGCTACAGTGTACGTGACCAAATTAAACTCCCAAATTTTACCAAGATCCTAATAAAAAGAGTAGAAAGAAAATATATGGTACTGTCAAAACCCGGACGTAGTTCTAATTGCGAATTCCCCCCCCCCCCCAACATTTTGCACTTCATGACATACCGTAAAGCTAGGTATTGAAGTTGATGCGCTGCAGCGCCATCTAGGGGTGAATTATATCAAAGTGGTTATCGCTAAAATATTCTTCGTGTTTAAACATTTATGTAGGCTATATTAATTTTCATGGCGGTTCGTTGAACGGCATAGAAGTTGATGCGCTGCAACGCAGTCTAGTAGCGATTTGGAGAGTTAGAGCAAAATGAATAGCTTGAAAACCTAATCCGTGGAAAAAAAAAAAAAAACCTATATGGGGTGATCGGTCAAACTAAGGGACCCTTGTTTTCGCGAAAAGAATTTTGCCTCACTTTGTTTCCGTGCCTTACGTGCACATCTGCAGTTCTGCTTCGTGGTCAGCGATTGGATATTTTAACTCTCACGAGTCGTGGGATTCTACCGGCAAATTACAGACGTGTGGTGCTGAAGGAACGTTATTGTAATTGGCTCAGTCAAATGAGGTACAGCTCATCACATATACACATTGACAATAACCATGAAGCACAACTGCAGATGTGCACGTAAGACATCGAAATAAACTGTTGTATAATTCTTTTCACCAAAAATCGTGGGCACTATCGATCTCATACATATACATATATATACCAACATCCATCATTTCCAGCAAATTTAATACGTTAAGGCAGGTGTGAGCCTTGAAAATAAAATTTAAAAAATAGTACTACGGCAAAATTTCGTACATAGTTAGCAGATATAGCGGGGAATGCGAATCTCGACAACAAGAAAAGGATAATCATCCAACGTCACCTGCAGCTCGCCATCCGTAACGATGAGGAGTTGGAAAAACTTGTGTCTGGAGTGACTATCTCCCAGGTGGCGTCCTGCCAAACTTCCAGTCAACGCTTCTGCCCAAGAAGACAGAGAAGAAAGCCTAAGTAACGTAAATTCTACTACAGGTTAAAACGAAAATGTGTTTTCTTATGGGAGGATTTGGTACAGGGAAAATTTCTGCCGCTAGATTATTTGCTATCGCTAACGGACCAGAAATATACTAAATCGTAGTAAAATTAAATTTAAATAGGCTTGGAAATGACAGAAGTAATTTAACTTAATTTTAAATTGAAAAGAAACCAATTTCGCGTTTTAAATTATCAACTTAACGTAATTTAAAATTCAGGAAAGCTCCGTGATTGATCAATTTACATATTTTACCGATGACAGCGCTCAAACGGCAGAATATTTCCCTTCTGACAAACTTCAAACATTGATCTTTCTAACCTGTAGAAGAATTAACCTTAGCCTAAGGTAACACTGTTGCTCGGTACGAGTGGAGGGAAGGGGATAAACTGCGATTCCTGTGAGTAATAGTAGGTGTTACTGTGATCTTTACGCTGTAAATAAATCACCCTGAAAACCTTTCCCCTTAAGGTCGCTGCCTACCTTGAAACCACGGCGGGAGCAAGCATAGGGTTTTACAGGTAAAAGATTTTCCACCTGGCTCAGTGCCGGTTGAAGTTACACATATGCCACCACTGACTTTTTTGTACGTCTCTGTGCCGTGTACATTGCTATGGATCGTGTAGGCAGTTTTTTTCAATACCCTGACAATTATGGGCAAAGAAGCATTTTTACACAAAAAAGCACGCGAAAATGGCTATCAATAATTTATTTTCTGCACTTTTATTTACGTAGCAATATTCTCCTTTTCTCTGCACATAAAATGTTTTCTGTCCGGAAACAGTATCACGAAAGGTGACCGAGTGCCACTGAAAATAATTTAACATGTAAAACCCTATTCTTTCTCCGCCAGGGCTCCGTGGTAGGCAGCGCCCTTAATAATAAATATAGTAGATGTGGAAATCTCTTATTGCATAAATTACTTTGACACAAGGTTTAGTAAACATATAATGTTGTTTATTTAAACAGAACATCAAAAGGAAGAAAAATTGTAATTTGTTACCATTGGCTAAAATGTAGGCTACCGTTTACAAGAAACATGAACACAACTGTTACGGTGGCAATAAAACGATGCCTGGTATGTACTTCTTTCGCCAAGGAGTTCTTTTTGGGCATGTATGTATGTATAGTGTGTCTCATTTAACTTTTCCATATTTTGACATTTCACTTCTGAGAAGTGTGTCTTTAAACAGGATTGCAGAAATCCTGCTTTTCCAGGAAGCTAGGTAAGTTTAAATGTTCAAACAACGGAACTGCCAGGCATATTTCTCAGAAGAGAAAAGTCAAAATATGAAAAAATTACACCAGACAGACTATGTCATGTGATTTTATATAATTCACTAGTGTGAGGTAATTACCAATCTAGAACTCCTCGAAAAAAATATTTCTTCTTGATATTCACTATTTGGTATTACGAGAGTTACATAACTATGAAAATATGAGAAAGAACACAGCGGAACACCAGTTAAAATGTTTTTATGAAGAATCAAATATCGGCAAGTAATAAGATATGGTCATTGTGACAAATAGTACACAATATTTTTTTGCTCATGTAATGAAAAATAATTTAAATAAGCTACAGAATTACGAATTTTAGAGAACGAGTGAAGAGTAGACATACTGCTGAGAAACCCAATTGTTTTTTATTTGGAAATAAAACACGAATAATCAAATACCTTTAGAAAGAAGCTGTCAGTGCCTTTCTCAATATTGTAATTACTGATAAAATGATTGACACCATTGAACCATCACATAAGTCGTCAGCTACGAGGTTATTCCATCGCGTGCTTCAGTCGACCGCAAACACGAGCAGCAAACACGATTCTTGCAAGCAACGCGAGTTCAGCAGATAACGTGCAGTGTGCGACGCGAGGCTACTGTGCGAAAAGCAGCAAGTACCGTCGACCAAGGCCATGTTCAGTAATGCTCGTACCTGCTCGCCTTCACATTTACAGACGATTTGATTCGATAGTCTATCACTATTATTATCTCTGGAAACAGACCTGTCGTTAGAAATAAACTGGCCTCTCCCCTCCCTTATACGAAAGAGAGAGAGAGAGACAAATAAAGGTTGTTCGCATACACAGCGAGGGACTATATTGTTTAACTTATTTCTCCGTCCTAGTTTCACAAAACAGGAATCGGTCGCAACTAAGCGATCTCTGATAAAGTCACCGACGAAAACGAACGCTTATCACCAGGAAAGAAATTCGGGAAATCACGTGTTATAACACCGCTGGAGAAACTGCCTGTAGAAAAAAAATATTTGAGTTTGAAGTGAGCACCTTCGGCACCTCGTGAGACAAACTTTCAACGTCGGAGCCTGTAGGCATCTGCGGTTACCTTGGACTAGACATGAAATGAGACCTAAAAATGAAGCAGCGACGGAATGGAGGGACGGGGAAAATGGAAGTACGCCGAGAAATCCCACCGGTCAACAGCAACGCCCGCCACGTTTCCCACATGCAAAATTCCGTGACCAATCCTGCCGGGAATCGAACCCGGATCGTCTTGATGGAGGGCTGGTTATCTGAACACTACACCGCTTGTGGCCCGTGGTAACGTCTTACCTCGCAAATAGTGAGAGAAGATAATTATGGTCAGTGCTTAAGACTGCTTTACACCGAAAAATTCCTAATTTTGTAAGTGAGTGAGTGAAAGATTTTGGTCAGCGCAGGTCTTTAGCGCTGGTGAGGAGTGATATGATGTGAGTATGGAGCAGCGCCGGAATGAATGGGCGGGGGAAACGGGAGATCCCCGAGAAAACCCGCCAGCCAGCGGCATCGTCCGGCACGATTCCCGCATGCGAAAATCCGCGTACCGACCCCGCCGGGAATCGAACCCGGATCGCCTTGATGGGAGGCGAGAGGTCTGACCTCTAGGCCACCGCGGCCCCTTAATTTTATAAGTATATCAAACACTGTCAAACTCTTACACCACACATGCATAGTAACTTCCCACAAATTAAATATTATTCAGTTCCATATTTTTCGTACAAGTGAATGCTAAAGTAGCTTATCAAAAGTAAAATATATTCTGACGCTACGAATGAAATAAATTTGGGTGAAAGTAAATGTATTAAGTTACAGAATGACACCTTTGTAATTTTACGTAAAAACTGTATGTAGTAAAAAAATTTGAGGGAAAGGCAGACATGCCAGTTGAGGGCCTTGGCAAGAAGTGAGCAGGCAAGGGTCGACCTTAAGGGGTATTGATCCCTACCACCTTGGATTTATCTGTTTCTTCTCAATAACTTCTGTTCCAGTCGATGTATCAAAATTTTTGTCACGACAAGGTATAGATACAAACTTAATCGATTTTCTGTCATTGCTGGACCCATTATATATTCATTATTTTGCAACGGGAAACAGCTGAAAAGGAAAAATTGCTTTATTTACGGGAGCGACTACAGAGGCCGCAACATTTACAGAAACAATGCCATATGGATTCCAAAAAGTGAATGAAACCATAAACTATGCCTTTTCAGCGTGAAAAAGTAAAACAATGTGTCTATTCCCTGATTTAAAAGAAAAACCGTAAAACCTATCTGACAGGGATCAATCCCCCTTAACAGCTCACGCGCTTCTGTGTTCCGATAGCGTAAGTTGATGTACAATAGCACGCGAATGACATCTGCAGCATTGTGATATTATTATATTATTGTACATTTCCTAAGACATAGTACTGAACTACAAATGTCAGGATGTACTACTTTCCTTAAAACGCCATTTTCAGCTGACAGAATATTTCCCCTCTTTAAGGGAGGAGTTAACACAAAATTTTAATGAGTTTAACAAATTTTATATAGGTGCGAGTTATAGTTTGTTTTGTAGACATGTATCGGGACTATTTTGTACAGTAACGATATTTTTCTAGCTTTCATAGTTTTTGTGTAATAGCGCGTCAAAGTCAAAATTGGCATAAAACTGTTTTATACAAGAAACAAAATCAACTGACATACATAAATGAAACAATTCACAGTGAATAACAGTGTTATGGGCTACGTCAAGACATGCATAAATACCCGCACTGAAAATTTTTATTGCAGGAAATTGATATTTTTTATATTAATTTCAACAATTTAAAAAAATACAAAACATATTTAATACAATTTTGTACATACCTTGACGTAGCCAGTGACACTGTTCTCCAGTGAGAATTATTTCATTTCTATAACCAGTTGGTTTTCGTTTCTTGTGATAAACCGTTTTATGCAAATTTGGGCTTTGACCTGCCACTATACAAAAACTACAAAAGCTACAAAATTTTCACTACTGTAAAAAATTATATCAATATATGTCTATAAAACAAACCATATCAAATATAAAAAATTATTAAAATCATGTATATATATATATATATATACATATATAATTATTACACACAATAACATCCGAGCGAGGTGGTTCAACGGAAACACGCTGGACTCGCATTCGGGAGGATCTGGGTTCGATACCCGGCTCTAGTTGTCCTCATTTCGGTTTTCCATGGTTTCCCGAAATCGCTCCAGGCGAATACTGTGATGGTTCCTTAACAAAGGCCATGGCCGACTCCTCACAATGCTCCTGTCATTGTACCAAGTTGTGTGTCGCCGTCTATAATGACCTCGCTGTCGACGAGAGCGTAAAGTCCATTTACCTTACCTTTACAAATATACGAGTGAATTAAGTCCAACTCTGTAGATATATCTTTTTACTTCACCGCATTCCTAGAAGATGTATTTACGAAGATACGGGTATGCGCGCAAACAATGGTAACAAAGTTCAATGCTGCGACATCATTACATTATATTAGCCAACATGTAAAGCTACAACTATGTGAGTTACCATTTATTTACAAGCTAATGTTATTTAAATATTTGAGCAATAAAAAACGTTTTGCACTACAGAGTTGTTGGTTTTATTCTCACGAGTGACGTTAACACATCGAACGAACGACTGTTTGATTCAAGGATGTTCTTTTCCAACCTTAAAGTGGATGGGGAACATAAATTTACACCAAACATTTTGATTGAAATTCGCAGGAATTTAAAAGTCTTTATAAAAACACATAAAATTGTACTCTAAAAACAGTTAACTATATACTAAGACCTCTGTTATTTTATTCTGCGTTCTCCAATTTTCTTAGCACACGCAGTTGTTTGAAATGCCCATACTAAGAATTTTAATTTCTTTGTTTTATCTTCCAACAAAAGACAACTTTATACAAAATAACTATGTTAAAGTCACGTTTCCCTTCTCCAAACAAAACACTGGTTAATCAAGGGTTATGTTCTTAGATACCTCTTGTGTTTACATACGCCAATGAAAAATCATGCGCAAGAAAAACTACGCATCGTTTCGAATAACCTACGTTAATTTTAGATTTACCGAGAAAAAGCTCTTGGGGGAACATTCTACAAATACGAATTTATTGCTCTTCAACAACAGTAGCATATTATTTTACACAATGTAAGCTAATACTGTCTAATTAGCATCAAAAAGATTTTATACGAAGACATTTTAACGCTGTTGTAAACATGTACGACAACCTGTGAAACAACTTAATTATACTAGGCAACTACACAGGGTGTCCAGAAAACAACGCACATTATGCACACCATGCGAACCCTGTACTGAATTGGAGACGAATATGTAAGTGGCACAATTGTTGTATGATTACATTTTACGTGCACAATGTGGCAACATGGCATTGAAGTTAGTCCCCTCTTACGTTCTACATATATTTTACTTATCATTATTACGGCCTGGTAGTTTTCGTGAAAAGATTTTTGCCCCACTTTGTTTCAGTGTCTTACGTGCACAGCTGCAGCTCAATTTCAATGGCTATTGACAGAGTGTTTTTGTGCAGAGTTGTTATTCATTTGAATGTGCCAATCAGTACACGGATAACTGCGACACATCACGTCTGTGATTTGCGGGTTTAACCTTCAGACGCTGGGTGTTACGGCATCCAATCACTGACCACATAGCAGAGATGCAGGTGTGCACGTAAGGCACTGAAACAAAACGGTGAGAAAATATTTTCGCGAAAACTACCGGGCCCGACTTATCTTACTACTAGTGGTCTGACCTGCATATTACTGGCCCGAGTAGTTCGAACATGATTCTACGTTTACTCGACGTAACAAACATAAAATAATACTTGGACGCGGAGCGCAAATGGTGACTTTCTCGGTTCAGTGTTGCCACATCATGTGCTTAAAATGTCGTATTACGTCATTTTGCCACTTAAGTGGCCTCCCTGCCTGGTTTTAAATACGTTGTAGCGAGTTATGACTATTCTTTTTTTGACGAAACTATTTAACGTGCATAATATTTGTATATAATTCGAAAAGAACACAGACTCCAAATTATGTCGGTACAGTTTCAAAAATTCGGCACGATTATTAGGAACATCGTTTTCGAGCTGCTCAAAATGGCCAAAAATGGTTTCTGCAGATTTCCGTATCTGGAAAAATAACAATCGGATTCGAAAAACACTACTATAAAAACAAGCGTTAAACTTTGACCTATGCTACCCACAAATAAAATAACGTGGTCACAGCTTAAAGTCCCATAGGAAAAAGAATAATAGTGAAGCACTGCACGCCATCTGAGTGGCTTACACAGAGCGGCGATAATACATATTGCATACGTCGGTCAATGGGGCTCTTACTGCTCATGCCTCACACACACAAACGCAACCTATCTATGGAGGCCTCTTAAACGTTAGTCTCCAATTTAGCCCAAGATGTGGTGTGCTTAATATTAGGTTGCTTCTGGACAACTTGTATTGCAGGAATTTACTGTAGCGTGAAGTCGACGCCAATACAAGGAAGCCATGACGAAATAGCGTTGGTTCTCGATAGGTTTCCCTGTTTTCCTTGAGTTAGCGTCGGTGCAGGCATTTGGCAATCTCTGTCATAGATAACATCAAGCTGTGGCGTATCAGATTGCACACCCTAAGATACAGATTGCGCGAATGTTAAGGTGATTCCCACCACTCATATCATGCAGTCCAAAGTGCCAAGGTGAAACACGCCTCTCTTCCCACTTTCCTTCGAAAACAAAATATTTTATCTTTGTATTGCAGAAACTAACCACAGGTTGTGAAAATATTTCTCATTCTTAAGGGGCTTATGCACCTGACGGACGGACGGTGTTATAGCGGGCCGTGCCTACTCTTTTCTACGCGAAACAGCTAAACTTATTCACAATATCTTTATCTACGGAAAGAACACATGATTAAATTTAGACTTGTATCATATTAAACATGTAACGTGCTTATGAGAAACATGTTTTTTGGGCCCCCCTCAATATGGCTACAAACCGCTTTTTTAGACAGCTGTAACTGGAAAAATACCTCCCGCATTCATAAAATACAACTATGGAAACATTCATTGGACTTTACTTGCATCTTTCCACAAGTAAAATTGTAGGATCGGCACTTTAAGTCCCATAGGAAAAAGAGTAGTATGAAAATACTGTACGCCAGTTTGGCGCCGAGAATAGAAGCGATGCTGTTACCGTGGAGTGTGGAAAGTTGAACCTTATCACTTCACTGTCTCCGCACATCAAACGCGATAACTTACATCTGGTGTATAGTCCTCTTAGTAATTTAGGGTCCATGCAAGTAACCTAAACGTAATTTTATGTTTGTACGAGATGGTGCTCGTTTTGCAGGCATTATCTGTAACTTTATTTTCTTTGCGTGAGAAAAAAAATTGTTGTTTTCGCAACTTTTAAACAACGGCCTGACGAACAATATTTAACAAACATTAACAACTTAGTTTACTGAAATGAAATAATTCACATTTAATTACATGTAATAGACTACATCAATAAATGTATAGTAACCACAACGAAATTAGTTTGTACCTAAAAAAAAAAAATGCAGAAATGTATATAAAACACTCTGAAAATGTTCAGATTAAAAAAACCAAATTAAACATCTTGAATTAGCCCAAGGCATTATAATTCAGCATGAATTGTCCCATTTGAATAAGCCAGTTGGTTTTTATAATCTGTTTTTTTCTCCGTGACATGTAAATTTTGACATGCCCTCATGTAAAAACTGTTTTGAGTCGAAAATGTATCAAGCAAGGAAAATGTAGTAGCCTCGAGTGATGTCTACATGTCTACGAGGCATTACATCGTGTATGTATGTGTTGGGTGGCTGTAGTCAGAAGTAGGCACTTTATACTGAAACTAGTTAAGTGTTAAGTTAAGGGTGAGGGTTACGGTTAAATGAAATATGTTAATCTAATTACGGTGGCTTTACTCTACATAGTTTAGTTACAGAACACTACAAGGTTATACTATATAATTATATAGGAGGGGAGCGACTGTTTAGTTAGTTATTTTTATACTCTACTATGTGGTGGGTGACCCTTCGGACACCTTAGACCTCACCATAACATGATGTGCCGGAGGCTGATGAAGAATGTGCTCGGCTATCGACGGACGGCGACACGTCGTGGGTCTCGACCCAGGACCATTCTGGCGAGCTGTTGACGGCTGGAAGGCTTGAAGGAGACACCCACCACGCACAAGAAACCATCTGTAAACCCTACAGTGCTAAAGAATTGATGTAAAGAAATAATGAGCGATTAGTACGAAAATGTCATGTGTATCGAGTTCTTCACCACCACTTCGCGTTAGACAACTATCTAGAGTGCGATGATTTCCAACGTCCTGTGTTACTGTGACACTTGGATATACTAGGCTATGTCATTTTATTTCGGGAAAGAACGAAAACAATGTTGATTACAGGTTTTCATCGTAGTTTAGTTTTTATCCAATACTATACATCATACTAGCAGTCAGAAAAATAGTATTTATGACAATACTGAGTGTCAACAAAAGGGTATTTAGTGTAGTAGCCTAAATGTGTTTTTAAATAATCATTCCGTCATAGATACTGGAATGAGTTTTCTCTGCATAGGTTAATCATGTTAAAGAAACATTTAAAGGCTGGTAATAATAATTTTCCAACATTTTACTTTAGTTAGGCAACCACATACTTATTTTTGAACGTGCTTAATTTTTTCCTTGTATAGATTGTTTGTAGGACTACATGGTTTAAGTCATAAGTCAGTGAGACTTAGCTGGTTGAGTAGCTTCACATATTTCGGAACTATCAGTAGGAGGTAGAAGGTTTCAAACCTGGTGTCTCTTCCAAACTGTAGTTTTTACGTCTGGCAAGGCTGAACAACCCCCCAGGCGGTAGGGCGAGGGTGTCCCTTGTTTCTAGGGTCTTTCCAGGTAGGTCGGCCTCTAGGGGTGTAGTTTCCTCGACCCACGGTTCTCTGATTAATAACTGCCACCATTCCTCATCAAGCGCCAAAGGGCTATCTCGAACATGGGATATCATGGGTTCCATAATTTTATAGTGCCTGGCCAGTTTTTGGTCGTTCATGGTTATCAATTTGTAGGCCCCATCAAAGTATATCTTCAAATATATTGAATTTTAATACCCCAATAACTCCACGCTGTTTATTTGTGTACCGAAAAATGTGGTTGTAGAAACTTAGTTTAAGGGGAGCGCATCAGAAGTTTTAATTATTTATTTGTACGAAGTATGGTTTACTTTGTAGACATACATTACGATTGATTGTTCTGTAATGAAACGTTTTTGCCTTTCATAGTTTTTGTCAAATGACATATCAAAGTTCAAATCTGCATGGAACGGGTTTGTAAAATGAAAAACCAACTGACTTAGCGAAATGAAATGATTCTCACTGAAGAACGATGCTACAGGCTACGTCAAGACATGCACAAAAACAGCACATATTTTTTTTTTTTTGCAATTAAAAAATAGTACACACTGATTTCGAATTCGAGAAAAATAATTGCCAATTTTCTGAATTTATTAAAAACAGAAAAAAAAGTGTGGTTATGTTCGTCTTGGCTTAGCCGGTGACAATGTTCTTCAGTGTGAATTATTTCACTTAGTTAATGGTTTTTATTTTATGTCTAAAACCGTTTTACGCAAATTTGGAATTTGACATACCATTGCCAAAAAAAAATTTGTACGCTGAAGAATTCCGTTAATGTAAGAAGTATTCACAATATAATTCTAAAAAATAAACCATATCTCATATAAAAAAAATATATATATATATATATAAGAAAGTCGTGTTAGTTACACTATTTATAACTCAAGAACGGCTGAACTGATTTGGCTGAAAATTGGTGGGGAGGTAGCTTAGAACCAGGAGAAGGACATAGGATACTTTTTATCCCGTTCGACCGCGTTCCCGTGTGACGTCAAAGAGAATACAAGTCACTATAAAATGTGGTATAACAAAAACGCATATGACATGGAATAACAAAACGCAAATGACAGCTAAACATAATTTT
>PNEQ01119234.1:0-15972 GCA_003012365.1 Medauroidea extradentata
TATATATCCATTTATAGTCAATATGAACTAATTTTATACATATTACTGTTGTATAGTAAACTTCTTTTATACGTTCTATAGACGTATATTTTACTTTTGATATACATACTGAATACGTATTTTTAACGTTTAGTCTGTTTAGTTACGTACATTGTATATATCATTTACACGTTTTATTGACATATTCCAGTGGGACTTTCAAGCGTAATATTGACCTAGCTGGTATGTATATAATACATACACTTTATGTTCCTGAATGTCCGTGTGTATGTATAATATATATCCATTTGTAATCATTATGGGCAAAATTTATATATTCTATGGACGTAAAGTAAACTAATTTTATACGTTCTAGAGATGTTCATTTTAATTTTGATTTACGTACAGAATATGTATTATAAACATATATTTCCTTTAGTTAGATACAAATAATGTCTACTGTATACGTCATTTATACGTTTTATTAACATATTTCAGTGGGACATTTGAGCATAAAATCAACGTTGTCTGAATGTTCTATGTACGTATAATTGAGTTCTTCTACATCCATGATGGATGTATATTGTACGTAAAATTTCTGTATTTGTGTTTATTGGGTAGGGCCCTTGGTCGTTCCGCAGCAAGCAAGCAACTATAAAACACGCAAATAAAACTGAATTGACCCTTACTGAAAATAAGTCAAACCTATTCATACATTAACTATTTCAATATGAATTGCGCGTGCCTTTCAATCAACTGTATTATCAGTGTGTAATATTATCCTTGTACTAGGAAAAGGTTTTAAAATGAATAAAAAAGACAATACATAGAATAAAACTTTTTATAAACTTGTGCCTTTTTAAAAAGGTCTATATAGTGTTTTGAAACGTAATATTTTATCTAGCTCTGCCTGTTATGTATGAGATTTTCGGGAAACACTGCTTATGTCCTAATCTTTTAAAAAGGACATTTTAATGTGTTGATCAGTAGCAGTTTTTGCTACTCTTGGTTTCGGTAAAACTATTAAAACATTCACAGATGTTTTCTTCTGGGTTAAAAGATAAAAGTATTTGCAGCATAAAACTATTGTAGATAAAAGTAAGCATGCCAAGAACAGTTTTCAACTATATGACCCTGTATAGGTATCAATAAATTATTATAAAAATAATAGACAATTGTTACGTGTTATTGGACTATAATTTGTAAAGAAACTTGAGAACTGTAAAAAAATGTAGCTCACTGAATTTCATACAGCAGAGAAAATTTTATTGTTATCATTAGTATTGTATGTATTGAAAACAAAATCACAGAAAAAACTAAAATTGTTGCTTAACGTGAGAAGTGTCCTAGCTCTGATTTACAGTTTTAAACATCGCGACATGTTGTACTGTTGTAAATGGCGATTTACCATGTTCTGTCCAACCATTGTCCTAATTTACGTTCGTAACTGTACAGAACACAACCCATTGTCCGTTAAAAGTTTTAATATGTTTGCGTAATATAACAAATGGTACTATTGTGTGTAGTGTGTTTGTAAAGAAAACATTTTTTCTGTACAGTGTTGATTTCAAGTACTGTAATTCAATTAAACATTTTAAAAGTACGTAAACAATCAAGAAAAAAAAGGAAACATCTTGTTTCGACCTCAGTTTACCATATTTTCCATATAGAAAGGAACGTGTCACGCATTTTATTTTGGTGGTAAATTAATAGAGTGAAATCTATGTGAACATAAATGCTTTTTTGGATGTTAATTACAATTACTCTTAGTGTATGAGTTGCAGAGCAAATCTAAAACATGCGGTACAATTCGTCAGTCTATAACATATTTTGAGTAACCAATCTACCAGCAAACACTCACAAATTGTAAATTTATTTTGTTAATTTACAATTCTATGTTCACGCAAAATTAAAAGTGCTTGTAACAAATGTAGATATAATATTACCATTATCAATGGTGTGTGGATGAAGCAAGGGTGAACCTATAGTCGTATCACTGATATAGACCGCGCGCGTCTGAAATATTTGTCTTCTACCTGCCGCCAAAATAACTGGGTGTCGCGGAACTCTTCAAGTGGTATATTGGAATTACATTTAGAGTATTATTTTTCTTTCGTTCTCTGTCCCCCCCCCCCCATCTATTTTCAATAACAATAAAGTTTGTCGCTTACTACATTTTTCCCTGCACTTTTCTGTAAATAGGGCGCCGAACATTGATTAAAAGTTTTTTAAACAATTAAATTATATACGTAAGGAAACTTAACGGGTACCAAAATTGGCATGACAGTCTATACTTGTATTATAAACATTTTGACGTTATTTGGCTTAGTATTTTTCGATTAATGACTAGTTTAGTTTGAACGTTTCTTGAACGGACGATCATACCCAATCTTTATAGAGCCTTAACGAGAACGATAATGAAGACTCTGGGCGAACTGAGACACAGCCTAAACTTTAGGAGCGAACAGTGCCATCTGTATTAATTAATCGTATAAACTAAAGTCTACATTACAAAATGTTACCTTTCCGGTTATTTTACATATTATCTTGCCCAATGAAAGCCTGAAAGGTAACAATTCCAGTTTTATACGCAAACTGCTAAGTTTATTAAATCCTGAAAAGTGTCCACTATCTGAAAGAAAACCATTAAGGATTTTAACACAAATATCGACATCTCAAAAAACCGGAAAAGTCCCCACATTATGAATGTTACTGTTCCTTACATGCACCACATTATGTCCGTTCTAAGGAAAACGTCCTCTAAATCGCGTCCGAGAATCAGAGGCCAACTGGTTCGCTGGTCGCTAGAGGTCAGCTGCACAGTGTGAGCAGCACAAAACATATGGTTCATCTCGAAGTTTTTGTTAGGCTTAAAACAAAGCGTGAGCATGTCGTTAATGCACGTGTCAAATTAATTTACCAACTACTTTGCAGTTGCTGAAGAATTTGTGTTCCACGAAATTAGTTTAGGCAATTTCCTTAAAAATTAGATCTTTGACTACTGAATTGAAAATTTAATAATAAAATATGTTCAGTCTCAGTGCCATATGTAAATCGATACTTGCTTCTTTTGATGCTCACTTTGATAATTATTATAAATACAGTTTTAATAAGCGAGAAAACATAAATTAATTGATGCTCAACTCTTGTTCCAGTAGACATTTTTAATAAGTAAAATCGTAAGTTAGTTAACCTTATTTTACACGTAAAATTTAAGGCCATGTACCAATTGCTACTTTTAAGTATACGTGGTCAAAGTGGCCCGTTTTAGTTTTCTAAAAGTTTGACATTTAACTAATTTAGTATTTAGTTTCGTGTGTAATGAAACTACCAAATACTTATATCTGAATTCTGCAAATAGCCTTCGAACGGCCAAATGTCGACAGTGTTCAAATATTGAACAGTAAATACTAAATTATAAAATATTAATAGGAACACGGCCTAAGTAGTTGTGTTCGAAATTTCGTTATACGTTTGTATCGTTTTGCACACTTCCGGGATCGTAAGTTCATAGTCACAATTCCTTATTCGTCTGTAAAAAAGTCACCACATTCAGCTCATATTGTCAACTGAATGTCTGAGTTTCAAACTAAACATTCTAAAATATAAAATGCAAATACGAGGCACGATATTCCTAAACGTGTTCTTAAAATTTGGTGGAAAATATTTCTGATGCTATAAATTACGCCCTTGTGTGTTTGAAGGATTTGAATAGTGATAAAATAATTTAATCTCTCAAATAAAGATTGATTTTTATCTTTAAATTACAGGTTACATAACTTTTGGGGTACAAAAATACTATAGAAGCATTGCTGACTGACATTCTTTCATCAGACAACACAAACACCCGACTATTAGAAAATTTTACTTTGTTGGTAAGTTTATACGTTTCCCTAGTTACGTTGTAAGAACGAACATTTCGAAATCTACTTGTTAAGCTGTTGAAAAAGTATTACGCACACATTTTTACGGAATTCTCAATTCATACATTTAAAGTTCCACGACCTATTATGATAATATTTCTGAGTCATCAAATCCGTTTTATGTTTTATGATGGATTTATAATCATGTTAAGTTTCCGAGCAAACTTAGTTCTAGATAAATGTTAAGTGATACGAGACATTCAAATATTGACCATGCGTTTAAAGTGTTTGTTTTGAAAACTTTGAGGTTAACTTCAATCAGGGCTTAAAACTTCGCTCTTAAAGGGCCGTAAACCCTTCGTAACTCATGTCACTTTTCTTCAATAAAGCCGTGTTTCCTTTCTTGGAAACTCGAATTTTAATTTATATACAAAATAAAACTACATTGTAAAACCAATTATTAACAAAATTGTGTAATCTATTCTCGTTCAGGAAAAACATAATAATTGTGACAGCAGTATAAATTATTAAGCATGACCTTAAGTAAGAACGGTTTTGATTTTAAACAGAAATATCTTTCCACGCAGAATGTGAATTGTATGATTAATGTAGCTACATATAAAAGCGGATGATCTGCCATCAACTTTAAACGAAGAAATAAAAGTTTAATATAAAGAAAGTTATTTGTGTTGTATCTGCCATGGTTTCATTCAATAACTTAATTTTGCTTCAAAGTGCACGGGCAGATATCTGACAAACACGAAACAAGAACGAGAGGAATGTGAAATAATGGAAGGTAGGCGAGAAGGGGGAGAACCGGTTGAATATCTACCTGCAGACAGAGCTTATTTTTCCTGAAACAGACAACACGGCGCGTCCGCGTGAAAGTCCTCCCCCTCCCCTTATTTCCAACAAACATTAAACAATACAACATGCTGCACCAGCAGTTCACATATCTGAGACGTTCGCTGTCCCGTGCCAAGAAATATCCCTCTGTGTACAAACTAATATAATTGTATGCACCCTGTTGAGGGCAGATAGTGAGATTTTGCTTTCCAAGGAAATCTCTTAAATATACACTGAGCCAGTGTTCTGTTGATAAACTAAATAATTTTTACTAGTTTATTATTAGAATTGATTGGTTTGTGGGTATACGCCACCATTAATCATGTTCTGCTGATCAAACTAGTGTTGAATAACATAGTACAACTAACAAAATCCCGACATAAAACACAAAAAAAATCGCAGAGGAATTCTGCAGTTTTTTATTATATTAGACCACAAAGAATTCTAGCGATAGAATTCAGTCGAATATCGATACAACACCCAGGCACCAAAGGCAGACGCAAATAGAACCAGATTCCCAATATGAAAAAATAGAAGAAGACAATAAACAGTGAACAGTGGATAACAAACAAAAGACAAGAGACAACACAACACAAGTTAAAAACAACGAAAAAATGCAACGTTTCAGGAACTGCGATCTATTCCCTTCTTCAGGCTGAGACACAGTTCGCGTGTTGTTCTTGTGTTCTTTGGCGCGAGAGGATATTGTTCTACCAGTTTCTCCTATGTACATATATAGAGCCACATTCACATGGTAATTGATATATGCATACGCGGTTCTGTTGTGTATCTACTATGGGATTTACTTTAGTGAGAGTGTTTTTTAATGTGGAGCATGAATGGAATGTTGTTCATAGGTCATATTTGTTGGCCAGCCTTCTTATTTTTTCTGAGAGTCCATGGATATATGGAATGATCAGAGTTCCGGAAGGTGGTTTGTCTGCGGTGACTTCGCACTTTGGTGAATTTGGCTCTATTAACTGGTTCTCAATTATAAATCTGGGATACTTGTTGGCCATTAATTGTTTTCTTAGGTGACACTGTTCCTCAATTAATGTTTTCTTGTCTGAGAATATATTTTCTGCTAGGTTGGCTATAGTGCGAACAATGCCCGACTTTGTACTTGTTGGATGGTTAGATTCAAAATGCAGGAATTGACCAGTATGCGCTGGTTTCCTGTACACTTTAGTTCTGAGTCTGTGGTTTTCTTCGGAGACTAGGGTATCTAGGAAAGGGATGCTATTGTTGGATTCTATTTCATCTGTGAACTGTATTGATGGCCGGAGTGTATTGAGAAAATCTAAAAATTCGGCCAGTTTTTCCAGTCAATGTTGCCAAACAAGGAGTATGTCGTCTACGTATCGCAGCCAAATTTGGGCGGAATAGTTGTGTTACTTAGTGCCTCTTGTTCCAGATCCTCCATGAATTTTGACATGAATTGTGAAAGTGAGTTCCCAATAGCCATGCCATCAGTTTGTTTATAGAAGTCTTCTTTAAACTGCAAGTATGTTGTGGCGACACAGAGTGTCATGAGCTCCACTATGGATGAGATGGGTATGGATGTTCTTTCACTAAGAGTACTGTCATTTTCTAGTTTGGATTTCACTATGGCTATGCTACTGGAACATTGGTGAATAGGCTCTGGACATAGAAACTCACCAGTATGTCGGATGGTGATACCTCTAAGGTTCTGGATACAAAAATAAAGTAGGCTAAAGTCCTTAATTAAT
This sequence comes from Medauroidea extradentata, assembly GCA_003012365.1. Taxonomy (NCBI): domain Eukaryota; kingdom Metazoa; phylum Arthropoda; class Insecta; order Phasmatodea; family Phasmatidae; genus Medauroidea; species Medauroidea extradentata. Next base: position 6,419 of record PNEQ01119234.1, read on the forward strand.
GTAGGTGTCTGGCCGGCTAGAGGTTCGAAAATATTTAGCAGATACTTAAGACAGATTTTGGCATAAGGAACTGCATGAACCAATGATAGACGGTAAGGGCATCTCTGTTTTGTTGATTCTTGGTAAACCATATATGTGAGGTGGCTTGCTGCTGTAAGGAGTAAGGGCTCTTCGTGTGCTTTCCGGTATGTAGTTTTACACTTTCTGATGGCTTGGTATACTTTCCGCTCTATGGCTGCTGTTGGGTCTTTTTAAGAAGTGTATATCTGTCCGGGGTTATAAGGTCAGTAATTGTGTTATCATAATCAGTTCTGTCTATAATGAATGCAGCACTGCCTTTGTCAGCAGAAAGAATTTGCAATATCCGGATCAGATTTGAGCATTCTGAGTTCTGGCCACTCATCCCGTGTGATATTAGGACAAGGTGGTTTAGCTGACCTTATGGCTATGTGCCGTCCGTTTGAACTCGTCTTGTTTGGCTGCTGGTAGCTTATGTATAGCGCATTCTACAGACAACACTATATCAAGAACAGGGTTTACGGGTTGCAATGCTGAAATTAAGACTTTTTTTAATTTATAGGACCAAACTTTCGGCATCTGTAAGTATTTTGCTAGAAGCGTTTATTACCGTATCGGAAAGTTAAAGTTTAATAGGCGGTTTGTATTTTATTAAGAAAACAATCTGAGAAATTGGCAAACTTTTTCTTTTGCTTTTCCTTGCAAACAGATGGCATTTTTTGCAACCACGTTTGAAATGGACTCGTGAATTTTATTGAAATCTTTGGCACTGAACACAGTTTAAAGTTCGAGCTGGATGACAGATATTTCATCGTTCACCTAAACTATTCGATGGTGGAGGAAAGCAATTCTCTCATTCAGAAGACTATATCTAGCTTTTAGAGCTATTTTTTGAGATTGTTTGCTGTTCACTGGTAACTTTAGGTTAAGTCCTTCTGGAACAACGCCAGAACTACGGCACTTGCATTCTGGCATTTTTCTTGATACGAACAGCATACGCAGCCTGACATCTTCCACCCATGTCTCAATAACAGGGGTAGCTACCATCTAATTGCATACACTTTTTTTACTGTCAGGATTTGCAATATTTTAATGTGGTTTACTGAGTAATGTTACCTGTCTAACAAAAATGGTTATTTTGTTGTAACTGCCTAGTATCTATCGTTTTCTTTCAAATCCCAAATGAAGCTGCTGCGATAGAGTTTCAGACATAAATATTAATAATTATGGTATCGTGTGTTAGAAACACGTTGTTACAATTGAATGTCGACCATCGAGAATGCAGTGCATACAACAAAACACATGCATGTAGAACTGCGTAGGCTATATGTTCTGTAGCTTAGGTGGAAAATACCAAGCAAAAAAATTGGTTGAGTTTAGATGCAAACCCACCCCATGAAAAGCGACGAGTTGAAAACCCATCAAAACATTTAAAATGCTAATACTTTTTTGTTTCTATTCTAAAATTAAAATTGTCTGCAAAAGTTTAACGAAAGCCATCTAAGGTTTTTAACCTACATGGCACCGTTTTAGAAGAATTAAAACAATTTTTTCCCAAACATTTCTGATTATGTAGGTAACAAAAATTATCATAAAATTTTATTTTACGACGAAAATTTATTTTTGATTGCCATGCACCACAGAGTACAGATTCGCAAAAAAAGTTTCAAATTCACAAATGATGTGTCGGTGTCGTTTTTGCAAAACAATTTTTTATTTACACCTTTTGTTTGAGGACTGAACACAGGTGAATGGACTGTGTGATATTTAACACTAAAAATACCCATTTTTTTGGATAATTAAGGATTGCGATCGTTATGTGTTGAATGTACCATGTACCAGTAGCCCGCCAACATTTATGTTTGTGGCAATGAATAAGATTCACACATAGACAATCGATTTGCATTTGTGGAATTTCAGTTGCTATTAATTTCTTAACACACAAACGTTAGTAATTTCTTAACACTCAAAATTGTGTATTTATACTGCAGCTACTGTCATACTCATTTTTAACATTTCATTTACTTTGTATTTCCAACACAATACAATATCTTTCAACCAACTGGCGTAGTACTTCATTTCTGGCCCAGTTTACGTGTTTACACAGTACACGAAACTTAACTTTCGTCACGTTAAATTACAAACTCAGGTTTCCCTCGGCAACGAAACCTCACTTTCGCGCCGTTTACACTGCACTCAAACAGCAGTTTCAGATACCCAGATTTCCGAAACTGCAATTTCGTCCGTCGGTGTAAACATACTTAAAATCGTAGATATTAACTGCAGTGAATGTCCGTCATCTGTACGCTGAGCATATCATATTCAAGTTCGCAGCATTGCCTATTCTCTAGTCTTTGTGTCTACGCTAATCTTCAAGTGTGTTTTGAACAAAAACGATATATCCTAGACAGTTGCGATATGAGGAACTTTTTTGTTGCACAGGTCTCATTACTCAATAAACCATCTTCAAATGTTTGAAAATCCGGACGGTTAAAAAGTTGTATGTGATTAGAGGGTAGCCACCACTGCTATATTCATAAGGGTGGTAGATATCAATTAGCATTCGCTGTTGGTTTGCAGATCCCAATAGCATTGAGCTATGCTGAAGATATTGTGTTTATATGTTAATTAGTTTCCGATATTTTGGAAAAATACTGTTTTAAGATTCGATGTTCAGAGACCCATTACGCCCTTAATATTGCGTTTAGGTGAAAAGTGTAAATCATATTTTCGCCATAGTTTTTCGTGAGGAACACGTACGCGGAGTTTGTCCTCCTATTTAAGAAACATCCTGTATACATTACAACGCGATGTGTTGAAGTAAATAAAATAACTGGACCTGTGCTCTGCTCAGGAGGACTCGGTTCCAATCTCGCATATATATATATATATATATATAGCTGTTACCAGGAAGTTTTATTAGTACAGGTCATTACTTATAACTTCCCCTACTCTCGTTTATCGAGTGTCTTTTACTTTCATCTCTCACAAACTCTTAAATCGTATGTCATATTTCAACGTGTCTGTATGAACACAGAATGACATTAATCATAGGGAATTTTAAAAGGAAATGGAAACGAAGCAAATAATATAACTTTATCGGTTCATTGAAAACAGTAATACGTTCATACAACAGTAATATTTAGTCATAAGGTTTTGAGGAGGCAATACTTGTAACAACTAAAATTTCTAACTAATATGTCGCCTTGATCACTGTAAGTATTTTTCAGAACAAATTTAAGGTTAATTGAAAACTAAATTTGTTTCTCAAATTATATGTAAAATAATTCTCAAGTGAGAGCAGCGCTTAACCTTATGTATTCCATTTAATTAACAAATATACTCGTGTATTCTACGCTCCCCACCAATTTTTAAAACTATCAAAGGAACAAATCATGTAGATATACGTCGACCTCCAACATAACAATTACGTACTGATGTGTTCAACACAGACGATCACCATTTGTTTTTTAAATAACGTGGAGTCAGATGTATCTCAACGAAAGAAATGCTATGTTATAGCATTCATGGAAAACAGAACCATAATACGTAATATATTATCTTGGATCACGGTCTTAGAATTACAGGTCTGGACACTAGTTTATCTAACAACGTTATACAGTTGACCCATTTATGACTGAAAGGACCACTTGTAATGAAGCGTTAATTTAACAATACAATATAGGGAGGGATTCATATTCGTAACTTAAGCAACGTCTTGGCCCAGTTGCTCTCGTATGACGTCACAAATTCCTATTCAGTGTCATAAACCTTTCTTAAGAGCTACCTTAAGCACATGGCCTCGACGAAGACAATCTTTTTTTATAGTGCTTGAGAGCAGATATTTCTGTTGCAAAGTCACTGCTTGAGAAGGTCGTGTTGCATAGACGTCGAGGTTATTCTTAAGTCTGCAAACAAGAATGTTTTGGTCAAGTTCGCTTGCGAGATGACTAACAACGTGAAATAAAGCAAATATAGATAGTTTTTGCTAATGGCGGAGGGTGATTCCGTAGGCGATACAACTTCAGTTGAGTATAGTTATGAAAAAAATTGCTACAAAAGATATTGTGATTTTCTGTTAATATAATTAAGTAGGATTCATAGTCGTAGCTTAAGCAACGTCTTGGTAAAGTTGCTCTCATATGACGTCACAAATTCCTATTCAATACAAATAAATTAGTTTATTTATAAAATACTTTTAAATGTTCTACTGTTAACCAAACTGGCAATCAAACAAGTGGTTAGAAATATTTTCGTCTTTGTATTCAGCAATAACAACCCACTAAGTTGCTAACCTAAAGTATCGTAATATCAAAATAGTTATATCAATAAAAAAACCTGAAAATTATTTCAGTATTTTATTATTGCAAAAAAATTACAGCATAACTGATCTTTATTGCGATGCAGCAAGAGTTACTAAAAATATGTGTGTGAAAATCGGTTATTCTTTGCTTATTTTATAAGACATCCCAATATTCTTTCAGTATTTCAAGAAATACTTTTAACTCCAGAGGCGGTAATGCCGCGAACGTAACCCAGGCATCATGAAAATAACAAAACAGAAAGCGATGAACGTAGGTATGATGGAACTGTCAGTGAAACAAAGCAGAAAGCACGAAAGTTATTTCCAACTCGCGTGTAGTCGTGTATGTTCGTGGGTCTTCGGCCACTTAAGCATTTACTTCATCAAGCCGGTAGTAGCACGTATGCAAGCTCGTTGACTTCATGAAGCTATTTTCTCGACACCGACTATGCAACTGGTGTTGGGAAAACGTTTTCTTTAGAAACAAGACTGTCTTGACGAAGTTTTTGCTCAAGTTGGGACTATGAATCCCACCCATAGTGTCCAGTGTCATACTACCAGAGCTCCTAGCATCTCCGATACGAATTTGCTACTCGCAGTTTCCATTTAGGCAATGTTAAAATAAGACCAGTGTGCTAATGGCACCAATCAGTCACATGAGAGTCAATTTTCAACTCCAAGTGCCCAGACCTGTTCCTCTATGGCCGTGATCTAAGACATGTATATGTTGGTCGTAGAATCGTGGAAACCATGTTTTACCTAGTAAATGTAGTATGTAAGCTATGAAATAAAAGCTAAATTTATAAATCAAAGGCTATTAGTTTCACATTTACGTCATTTTTAATAGGCCAGAAAAATACTAATGGAAATTCATCTGAGCCGAATTTGGAACGCCGCACAATACATTGGATGACCAGGCAACGACGATAAGGCTACCCGAACAGTATGCACGTTATTGGGCTACCATTCAGTAAGATCAATATTTACACTGCACAATCCTAACTCAATAGTGAACATTTATTTTTGCATGTCTCAAACTGGAGTGGCTCAGTAGTACGTCAAGTGTGATCCGACTACAGCAACATTCATTGGAAAAATTAAGTCTAGCATGGTACTAGATAGGATATCTAGTGTTAATTGTAAGTTCACACATCCATGTCAATACTATAGTAAATTAGGTTCTTTATATTTAGTTTTTTCTGCCAAGAATATTCCTTCAACAGTGTGACTTTCAGAGCTGCAGTGACCAAGAAGTTAGAGCACTCGCCTCCAACAGTGGTGATCTCTTCCTCATCGTCTCAAGGACTATGATGTTAATTGTCTCAACTACTAAACTCAACGTGAATTACCCATTATTCTTCGCGTTACTATAATGCGGAATTGGTTTACCGAAACTGGGGCTTATTTTGCACAATTTTTTTTTTTTTTTGAAATGACAAAGATTTCGTCGTGCATAATTTTAATGTAAATAATAGTTTTTGCGTTTAATCATTAGATCGTATTCTTATATGCAAGTAATCAAAAAGTTATTTCAATTGGTAAATAACCTATTGAAGAGAAATCGATACGCACTGTTTGGTATGGTTAAATATGGTGGATCATCAAAATGCAATTGCGTGAGAAACAGAAAAGGACTGTCATGCAAGAGCGGACAATACATGCAGACCAGCAAAAATTCGAAATGCTAAAATCCAACATGACCTGGCCGGGGAAAGGACATGGGTCATGCTTCAGAAGGCTGCTGACCTACGTAATATAGACATAATAGAGACTCCCACGTACTACCTTACCCATAATTTTCGGATTAAAAGAGAAATATAAAATTAAATTTTAGATATTTATGTACTCAGCTTTTTTTTAAATAAAATATTGTATCGATTATTTGCCAGGTTATCAAGCTATTGATGATATCTGGAATACATATTTTACGTTTGTTCAGTCTATCAATTAATGAATCTAGAAATTCCTTAAATTATTTTTATCTATCTTCACACAACAAATTGGAGCAAATACCGCAATAGTAACCCTTCATGTTAATTAGATCTGGTTTAAACCTCAAAAACATATTACGCCATTTTCCAGCCCCTTGATATTTGAATTAAAAAAGTAACATGGGGTCCTACATCAAGCCACAATTTAAGATTTATGATTCTTGATTCAGCCTTTTGAGCTGTGAGTTAATGAGTGATAGGGGGGTGAATGTGTGAAGGGGGCACTTCATTACTTATATAAAAGTGAATGACAATTTAACATTATAATTCTTATAATATGAAGAAATTTAAAGCGAAAAATACACTGAGTTACTGCATCAATAAGGTGGTACATTGAATGGATTTACGGAGAATTCGGCTACAACCTATTATTTAGTAATTTATGGTTAAAATACTGAGAATATTAATAATTGTTAATAGAATCAGGAATGTTCACAAATTTATTTATAATCGTTTGTGCAATTTTATTTTAATGATTTAAATTGGAAATACGTATTTCTAGGACGACATAGTATTGTAATGGCGTATGTACACAACAATACAGTACGTTATTCTGTCCCATTGCAAGAAACATTCAAACATATTGGCATTTTCTCATTAAAAAAATTGTCTGTCTAATAACAAAATATGTCAGTAATTATTTAGTTTTTAGTCATAACGAGAAAAAAATTTCCAACGTGATACTGAAAAGCATAGTTTTTGTGCCTTCTACACACATTTGTCTACTTTTTTTCTTTACCTGCTAGCATTTGTGGATTTAGTTTAGAATAAATAACTTCAGTTATGTGCGTATGTTAAGTTTCTGGTCCATTTACTATCATTACTTCATTGATTTCCAGGAGAGTTATAGCTGTTTTAGTACGTGAAAATATCCAAAACATCTGTGGCCTGTCACACCGGTCTCAACGGACAAGGTGGACGATACTCTTACCATTAACTTCCCAGTGTCCGGCACTAAGTTTTGGCGTTTGTAATATCACTGTCAAATCAATTTTTAGCTACAGCTATTAAAATAAATCACACTATTTTACCTTTCAATCTGCCTTTAATTAAAGGAGTTGTGTGTTGCTGGGCAGAAGAGACGAAATAATTTTTCTCTCTAAATAAAGTGCGGGTGTACATACAACACTATCTGTTGGCATTTTATTGAACTTGGGGGCCATCACAACACTAACAATTCCAGTATTTAGATAAATGTGTTCGTCGTGCCACCTCTGTGTAAAATCTTAACTAAACAGAGTGGTTTAGTGCCATAAACGTCACCAGGGAAAAAAGCGGCCATAAACAAATGTTATTTCCTCTAAAGTCATTTTCCCGAAAGTCGTTTCCCCGAAAATGTTAGTACCTTGCTATAAAATCCACAATGTCACAGTAACCACAAATCTTTTCGCCTGAAGTCGTTTTGCCGAAAGTCGTTTCGCCGAAATTCATATGACCGCAGTTTCTTTTCAAACATTCATTTTCCCGAAAATCGTTTTCCCGAAAAATTTAATGGTGTATTCGTTTTGCCGAAAGTCATTTACCCGAAAGTCGTTTACCCGAATTTTTCAGCATCACCTTCAACTTCACAGAAAGTCGTTTTTCCGAAGTTTATTTTCCTAAACTGCCGTTTTCCCGATGCATTCGGGAAAACGGTTTTCGGGTAAATGGCGTGTACCCTTTTTTATTACTGAAATGTGAAGAGTTTAGTTAGTGAGATTGGTTCAGTGCTGTCCGTATGCACGAGTTTATTACTAGGAAAAAGTTTAATATGATAATGGTGTCGGTAATTTGTTATGGCACGAGACAAATTCATAAAATAATTCCGGAGTAAGAGTTTTAATATTTTTTTCAACCCCATTAACGGTCCATATATATATATATATATATCAGTGGCGTGTGGTGGAGTATTTGTGTGGGTAAGCTATTGCCTGGCCCCAAGATTCACCTATCCCCGACCTTAAAGTGGGGGGTCCGGGGGTCCTCCCCCGGAAAAATTTGCATTTCTAGGTGCAAAATGGTGCTATTTTAGCAGTTTTCCTGGTAAAAGTAGTATATAAAAAATGTTTTAAGATCAAATTTTATGTAAGGAAGAGCTTAAGAAAGCGTATCTCAAGATAAAAAATTTGTGACATTTTTCGAGTAAGGTTTATTTAGCATGGATACCCCAATCTCTTTTTACACAGTCAGTTGCACAGTATAATTCAAATATATGTTTAATAAGTCTTACAAGCCTAAAAAAGACACAATATATTGCATTGAAAATGTTTATCGACACATTTCATACCGGAAATAGGAAAGCACAGTTAGGGCTTAACTTACGGTACTTTACCACCAAAAATTAATTTAGATTTGGACTAAGTTTGTTGTCGGTTAGGGTGAAGCTACATGTGATTTGCATGAAGTCATAAGTTACAATTTATTCTAAGTATACCTTGGCTCTTTTACCTGTCAAATTACTCCAGATGCTACAGCCATGAACAAATTATTAACCTTTCGCAGACAGAAAACTATTAAAGTTAAACTGCAATATGAAGAAAGGGTAGACCTAATGAAGTTACTAACGATCATAAAGGCCTGGGAACATACTATATATAATAAGCAACAATAAATTAATCGGTAAACTACTCAAACAAGTAAATACATAATATTAGTAACTAGAAACTAGAACACTTAAATTTTACAAAGTAACGATAATATACATAGGCACTCACAAATTTGTATAGTCATATATTTTAAATAAAATGTATGTTAAGTTGTGCAAATAAAATTAAAACATAATACAAGACACCAAGACCAAATAAAAAACAGTTACTTATATGTAAGCTCGATTCTTCTATCTTTTTTTGAAAACTCATTTATTACACAGTCATGAAAATTTTGCTCACTCTGCATTTCACACAGCAAATCTTTTTCAACGGACAATAATGCCAGTTTTGAAAGTCTGTCTTGTTGTTGTGTGCTGCGGCTGTATGTCTTTATTCGCTTCAGTGCTGAAAAACTTCTTTCTGTGGAGGCACTAGTAGCGGGAATAGTTAATGTCTGTTTACACAACTTAACCACATCTGAATATGCTACATCTAAGCTGTTAGAAAGTATGAATAACAAAACTTCGCATACATTTTTGCCTGAAAATTCCTGTGCTATATAAACTGCAGCAAGTTGTGCTCGCAGTGAAATAACATCAAAAAAATTACCATACAGATTTAAGACAGACTGAAAACTAGTTTCGGGAAAACAGTCTCGATGTTTTTTGAAGTTGT
>PNEQ01119245.1:0-22443 GCA_003012365.1 Medauroidea extradentata
CCCACAGGGTACTCCTTATTACCTGGAGTACCCACCGGGGGGACTCCCTTACAACCCGTAGGTCCGGGCGTGGGACCTGTTTCCCAGACTGCATCAGGTTTGTCCATTACCATTACCCTTAGTCTCCCACTTGGAGTCCAGGGCTTTTGGGCCCCAACAGCCTGAACGCTAGGTAGTCTAACGCCCCACCTAGTGGTTTATCCTTGTTGCCATCTATCGGAGAATCCATCAAGGCAGATACCCCTTTCCCAGCTCTGAGGAGCCGAGATGCATAGGGCCCGCACGCCAGAGCCTGTATCGGTTCTAAGATCCGGTGGCGCCACGAGGAGGCTGCAGGTTGACTTGGGTGTGAGAGGTTTTTGTGCTGAGGGGTCACGGAAGCGTAAAGCTAGCACTAGGGACCAAGGAACCCATCCTGGTATAGTGCCCACCAATACTCACGAGCCCCGGAGCAACATCGCACCCCTGCGAGTGTGTATGTACTACCTAATTTCAGTGTAAATTGTTCCATTCACATAACTCAGTCGGTTTTTGTTATTACCATGTTCCCGTAACTTGCAAATTTTGACTTTGACCTGCCGCTATGGGAAGACTATGAGAGCTAAAAAGTTTTACAAGTGGAAAATTGAGTCAAAAGTAACGTCTGTAAAACTAACGCTACGTCGTGCAAATATGACATTATGCGTTTTTGCCACGTGAACACCCTTAAGATAGTAACAAACCATTTAACATTAGTTTAACTAAGACCAAAAGCAGACAGGTTTTGAACTACAAGAGAGTGTTGACATGTATCAATTGCTTTAGGGAAGTCAAAATATAATGCCATAATTTTGTTTTCTGTTTGTGGTATCTTGACGGATGTTGTTTATAAAATTGAATTAATTTGTTGTTGTAGACAAATCCATGCTGTGTTGGAGAGGTAAAATTTTTGAGATGAAAAAAAGAGATGCCTGTGTACAATTTTTACAAGCACTTTTGAAAATGAACATACAAGTGATATGGGCCTGAACTGTAGTTAGTCACATTATTTATGAATTGGAATGACAACCGCTGTTTTCCCGGAGATCAAGAAAAATACCCTTTTATAGACTACTGTTAAAAATGTGAGTAAGTACTGGTGTAAATTAGTTAGAAATTCTTTAATAACGAAATTTGACATGTCATCGATCCCTACGGATTTAGACTAAATTTTCTTGATCCCCATAAAATTAAACTGCTATCAATATATGGTAATTACAAATTATTATGCGCGATAGGCAAATTATTAATTGAAAAATACCTCCTGCTTTTCTGAATACTTTAGAAAAAATTGTCCGCAAAATGATAAGCAAACAATTCCGGATTTGTAATAACCTCATCTTTAACGCGTAGGGTTATGTTTTCATTATATCCATTTTCCATGATTTTTGCATAATTCCAGAATGTTTTTGTTCTGCCTTTATTTTATTGTTGACGTTAGTTAACCGTCAGTTTCTAAAAAGGTTATGTCTGCTTTTTACCAATTTCCGTTGATTTTTACATCAATTATACTAATTACAAATTTTATATATTTTTATGTTTTACGCAAACTATTTTTCTTCTTTATAAGTCTAATTACCTCTTTAGAATAGCAATTTGGGTACGCACTTGTAGTGCGACCACTAAGTTGTATAAATTGATTAATATAGTTTTGTAGGCCTACTTGAGAAGTTGTCATTGATATCAATAGTCTTGTATATATGACTCCAGCCAATGGAATTTACTACTAAATACAAAGATAAATAGTCTCCTGTGGCATAATTTCGTAATTTCTAAACGTGTACTTTTGAGATATGTCATTATAAACATAATGTTTGATACTAAAATTACACAACAGTGAGGGATGAAAACTTTTCTCATTAATCAGCGGAGAACCACATTTTATCACTTGATTAAAATATGCATTTGTAAAAACTAGACCTAATAGTCTAGTATGCATTGTTGTAAAAGTAAATTGTCGTAAGTTGAAGGCGTTGTTGAAGCTAATAATGTTTGAGTTTTGGTGTTGGTCTGAACATGTTTGAAGGCTTAATCAGTTCCAGGAACGTTAAAGTCTCCGACAAGAACTTTGCGGTTAGTGTACATGGGAAGTTTCATCTCTAAAAACGACATTTAATTTTGAAAAACAGCAGATTTATTACTAGGGGGGGCGAATAGTATTTCCAATAAGAACTCCTTAATTAGGCGCTATAAAGATCTCTACGCAGATTGATTCAACGTCTTTTAACGTGGGATCATTTCTCAAGTGTTATACGAGGAAAGATATTCTTATCGAAAACATGACCTTCCTCTCCTCTGGTTAGTGAAGTCATAAGTAAATCACGATGGTTTTTATAAACAGCATAATTACTTGAAAAATAACGCGAGTTTAAATGATTGTCAGTTAACCTAGTTTCAGTACGACAGATTATAAGGTAATTACTTACATTTAAATTTATAAAAAAATTCAGGAAGTTTGGTCCTCAATAGACGACTTGAAATGAGGCGGAGCTTCAGTCTAGTGTGGGATACAATTCCTACCTCCATGGATACCGCAACCGAACATAACCTTCACACGGGCGTTTGGCTTCACATGTCCCGGATTAGATGTATGTGAAGGAAATTGATTATTTGTTTGGAATTTGCCGTTTTTTCGGGTAAATATTGATCTTATGCATTTGCGTATCTTAACTACGAAATGTGGCTTATATTTTTTACACTTGCGTGCAAGTGCACAACATTTTTGGTTTCTGCCATCACCAACCAATAAATCAGCATGTTTGTAAACTTACACAAACATACAACTATAACAATTTTGATTTTTTTTTATGTTTGATCCTTTTTTTCAACAGCAATGACGTTTCACGCCCTTATATATTAAGAACATATTAAAATTTTAAAATAATAAGTTCAATGTTTATGTCAGATTTATCAGAATGGGGTTCTTCTGTAGTTTTAGTGTTTAACTTCATATACTAGTTATTAAAATTGTAATTTTTAGTTCAATCGTTTATGAATAAAAGCTTGTTTCTAAAAAAAATTTCACTTTAATTTTATTTTGCACTTTTTAGTCCTGTGATTCGTTTTGTCTTAACACCTTCGCAAATGAGTATTCGTCAGTTTAATATCAAATTATATTTTTGTGCTATTCGCATATTAAATATTTTGCAAATACTATATAATTTAGTGTCTACTTCTTAGCATTGAAATTTGTTTAATTATCTTCCTGGACACCGCCCAGGTCTACAGTACTTGTCAAGACAAATGCAACGAGCCCAAACACGAAGGGTTAGCTTGTATAGTATAGGAGTTCCTATGACTACGTTCCGGCTTTATTATCAGCCTCTGGGCACAACTAGGTTGAATATGTGGCCACTGAAGTGATTGTGGATAAGTGCATCCATGTTGATGATACCGTTACGTCTGTGGAGGTCAGTATCAATGTAATCAATCAAGTTAAACTCGCTAACAAAATTTAAGCGGATTTCTATCGACATAATACAATTTACGTAGAAATTCTTTTTAAAACCAAGTACTTAATTATAAGCTATTGAACTAAAAAAATGAAGAAACTATATTTAGTGTATGAGTTTATATAATTAAGATAAAGAAGAATCCCATTCTTGGTCACTAACCAAGGGCGCCAGTACTCTCCCCTGCGGTGTGACGTCAGAGGACGTGTACTTCGAGTCGTCCATTAACACTGTACAGTTTCGTTTAGCGACTTTTTCGATTCCTCGTGAAATTAATAATTTAAAAACCGAAGTTCGGTCATGGGCTGATATGTTAATATCTCCCCTGATTGTTGAGAATTAGGTTATACATTTATACGTTGTAGTACATATTTGCCAGAATAATTTTTTTTACTACGATTCACTTCCAAAATATTTTGTGTGAATTTTAGGCAGGACAGTATAAATACAGAGTGTATCAGTACATCAGTTACAAACTTTCAGGAGAGATAGAGAACACCTATAGACAATAGGAAATCACATAGCAAAACATGGTCGGAAACGCTTTCCTGACGCGGTACTGACGACACAAAACACAATAAAGAAAGGACACAAACAAGAGGAGAAAACATGTTTATTATTCTTAAAACAGCAAAGAACTAAGAAAAAAGAACATAAAGAGACACCGGTCGTCATCACCAGTGAAAGACTTCCCGGCATTTTTGCTGTATCATTTTACTATGTAATATTGCTGACGATTGTATCACAAATGATGTACTCATTTGTCTCTGCATTAAAATTGAATTGAATAGAATTGAATAGAATAATAAAACATGTTTTCTCCCCTTTTTCGTGTCCTTTCTTTCTTGCGTTTTATGTCGCAGAAAAGCTTTTCCGTCAATGCATTACTATGTGATTTCCCATTTCCCACCGTCTTGGTGTACTCTTATCTCTCCTGAAAGTTTGTAACCGCTATACTGATACACACACACACATATATGTGTGTGTTTGTATATATGTGTGTGTGTTTTCGGGTACAACGTGGCAACAACACAACAACAAACAATATAGCACGGAGTTAGTGCTCTCTTACGCTCTACAGATATCTTGCTTATCGTAAACCATCGTTTTACATATTATGGGCACAGGTTCAAATCCCATGTAGTAAAAACACGAATCTACATTATCTGTACGTAACGTACGTAAAATAGAACCTGGACGCGTAGCGCAAGATGGAACTAACTATGTGATATGTTGCTATATTGTGCCCAAAAAAAGTCATCGCAACACACTTTGCCACTAGCATAAATAGTCTCAACAAACGAATATGATTATATGGGAAATTCGCATGAATTAAAAGTATAAAAAATAATTTACAAGCTTGCGTTATTCGGTAGGTTAAACCTACTCTGCTGCAAAGACAATAATTTTGGAAAAATACTTTCTATGTAAAGCCCGGTACACACTATCCATAATTCAGCAGCGAATTCCGTACCTAATTCAGTACAAGTAGCACTGCGACAGTGTGTATCGCAACTATGCTGGTTCCAGACAGAATTCCGTACTTAATTTCGCAGACAGAGCCCGTCCTATTTTCCACCGTAGTGTACGTACGCATGCGCAGTGCACACTTCCAGTCACCGCGCACGTGAAGTACGCAAGCAGGGTTGCCAATATGCTTTGAATAGAAATAAAATTCTTGTTTCCTACTGAACACACGACCGTGGGATGTTTGAAAACCTAAATAATACACACAGTTTCACTTATTTGACAACTACGGGCAAGTCTTGCTATAAAATAGTATTCAGCAATTTTACTGTTGTAATTTATGGACCGTAACAACCAACATCACAAATATGTTTGTCTCATTTATGTACCGAAACCTAGAAGTAAACAGTTATAGTGTGTACGCAACATAGACGTTTTGTTACATAATTCTGTTATGAAATCTCAGTCGACGTATATGAACAGAATTAAGTAAGATATTGAGTAGAAAATTAAGGATAGCGTGTACCGGGCTTAAGACGTTTAAAGTCGATTGTCGACAATTTGAGTGCCACCCCCCGAGAGGAAGAATTCGTAAACGAGTTGAGCCAAACAATAGTGAATTAGTTCAAAAATGTTTGGATGCGTATACCTGACAAGAAAATGAGCGGAAACATGTGAATAAATGTTATCGCATGTTCTACTGATTCTATATTTGCAACAATTTTAATATTTTGTGTAATTAATACAACGTTCTGGTTAAAACGTCGGCATTTATAAATGCCAATTTATAGTAATTACTACTGCATTGTGAATGTTAAAGTGATAAACAAATATTAAATTTTCACCTCGGTTTCAAGTTTCGAATTCACTATGGAGTAACCAGTACGCCAAAGTAGCGAGGAGGTGGAACGAAGCATAGTTCAGGTGCGAGTGTTTACAGTGACAGAGTAAGAGATTTTGGTCAGCGCTCAACATCGGGGTCTTCGTATTAGTATGGAGCAGCGCCGGAATGAAAGAGCGGGGGAAACGGGAGATCCCCGAGAAAATTCGCCGACCAGCGGCATCGTCCGGCACGATTCCCACAAGCGACCCCGCCGGGAATCTAACCCGGATCGCCGTGGTGGGAGGCGAATGGTCTGGCCATCCGGTCACCGCGGCCCGTTGATTACACTATGTTGCTGGGATATGTTTCAGGTGAAGAGGCGCTCCCCCGTCCGGCCAGTTGTAGCAGTGCACAAACAATACAGAGAGGACCAAGGTAAGAACATGGCTGCAAACATTACCCGCGACAATTACCTACTCCTGCTGCGTCAGGATTAACATCGTGGTTCAGGCGAAATTGTCGTCACTATACCATTACAACTGCAATAGAAATGAATACCCGACACTGATGTAAGTTTTTTTGTAGAATTGATGGTACTGTTTCTGGTGACTGTTGTTTAGTTGTGTGAATTTGGCAATTGTAAATTTTGAAAATTATAAAACGTATAGTTTAAAACCGCCAATTTTATGATTAAAAATAGTTAGTTTAATATTTTTGGACAAATATGTAGACAATAGAACTAAGCAAGCTTTCAATTGTCTTAAATTTGAATTTCAAATAGTTGTGTTTCCACCCTCAGCCGCGTAGCCAACACTACAGTTATGTCGTAAAACGTCTCTAATATTAAAGATTAAGGCTGTGTCCGGTATTATCATCTTCTGTATTAGACCACTAGCAGTGCGAGTTTAATTACTAGCGTAACGACGCTTTCTAAAAACACACACATAGTAACACCATACCCACAACTTTTACCAACACATAACTGAATAGTACGTTAGCAAAATGAACCCCAGCAGCCTTCAACCAAAAGGAATTAAATTACTCATACATGTTAAAGTTCACAGGAGTTATTTCTAAAACGTTTTCCAGTGGCTAGGTACCTAGAATTAACAAAGTTTCCTCTCTCCAACCAAAGGCTCAGTTGAAGAAGCTTTCGATAGCCTCGTTGTTGGTCTACCATACGCTACATTAAATTTTACTAGTACGATATCAAACAGTCAACTTGATCAATCTCAATTACACCTTTACAAGAGCTTGAAAAATATGAAGTCTTAAGTAGAGAAACACAAGTTCTCAATAAGATGCAAATATTTATAGAAATTTGATATTTATATGAACATCCCCTCCATGAAACGTTTCCATCTTATTTCAGTCATTTTCGTTTCATCAGGAAGGGTTCTCCGATTTCCCCACGCAAAAAATATATTCTTCACTTCAAATTAATAAATCCTCAAATAACAATGTTTCGAAAGTAGGAAATGTCACTGGAACAAAAACGTCATTTATATAAAAACATTCGTCTTGTTGGAAACCGCGGGCAACAAGGAGGAGGGCTTTAAATTCAGTATTATGTTATGTTTGCTCCTTTCGCTGTGTCCATTTTTAGTCTATTGTTTTCTTTAGTGCCGGTCAATTTTCATCAACCCAAGTGCCATTATTTTCAATACCACCCAATTCTTCTTAGATTGCAGTCTTCCAGTATTTATGGTTGGACTCTTTCGGCGCCATCTTATAAACTAATTGTCCTTCTTGAGAATTTATGAGACATTGTAAAAAATATTGCCTTTAGATGGCACTTCAAAATATTATCTTGATATTAGATTTTAGAAAGTTTGTATCAGTTCTGGGATATTTTCATCTTTCGTTTAGTAACGTTATATACCGGATGTCCAGAAACAAACCCCTAACAAGCACACCACTCAAATCCTCGGCTAAATTGGAGACGAAAATGTAAGTGTACGACAACATGTTATGTGAGCAATGTGGCAACACTGCACGGAGTTAGTCCTCTCTTGCATTCCACGATCAGGTAGTATTGAATGTATATTGAGTCAAGTAAACATAGAATAATGTTTAGACTGCTCAGGATTTTAACCTGGACCAATAATACACAGGTCAAACAGTAGTATTAAGATAAGTTCGATATATGTGGAACGCTAGAGGGGAGCGCTTGTAAAGTGCTTTGTTGCCACATTGTGCAAATAAAATGTCATTGCACTACATTTTGACACTGACATTTTCGTCTCCAATTTAGCTCAGGATTCGCATGGTTTCTTTCTGGACATCCTGTATATCATTTCCTTTGGTCGAAGTCTGTTGGTGTCATCTAACTGGTTATTAACTTCTTCTGTTTCTCTCGTAAATATTGCATATAATTTACTGCCATTTTCAGGCCTATTATCTTCCTCGTGTGTACTTTAAGCTCTTTTTGAGTTATTCTTGGCTTCTTCACTCATACTTTTAATCTCCTCCTATAAGACCTGTCTGTGACGTGTCTCTTTTGGCTTCATCACAAATATGTTCTCTTTTGTAGTACTTCCAGCTGTGAATTCGTAAAAGTTTTGTGTAGTGAAAAAATCTACATTCTTCGGTTTACATTCCTTTCACCAGGGAAAGAAAACCTTTACTCACTAGTAACACTGTTGAGTACTTCAAGACTAACATTACCAATGCTAACAATTTTTTCCCAAATCTTCTTATGTGTTCAATTTACGCTTTTATATATTATTCTTAAAGTCATTTGCCTATTTGAAGTATTAACATTGTTCTTGCTTAAATAAAAAATGTAATCAATTTTATATTAACCTGGCGTAGATAAAAATTACCGTTCGGGAGTAAATTAATGCTTCAGTATTATTTTTGTCTTGAAATAATATTCCACCTATACGAGTATTCTTATTGTGAACCGAACATTTTTAACCTTAAAAAAACTGCATATATGTGATTTTATGAACAAGATGAATCTGTCTGCCTATTTTATTCTTAAAAAGTAGTGATACTTAGTGTTAGTATTATAGGATTCACAGTTTCCTGTGACTACATAAAGTGTTTTAACTGCTAAGAAACTGTCACTAGTATTTTGTGTAATGGCATGGTGAGCCCAAATTTCTTCCACAGATTTATCAATTTTGCCATGATATGTGTTTTAGAATAAATGTGAGCAGCTATACCTTTACTTTCATACTGAAAACAAATAATTTCTCATTAAACAAATGAATTGATGTCTCCAACTTGTTCGTATGTGGACAGAAACTTATAACACGTTTCTGCAGAAGTATTGCAGTTTTAAAATATGAATACAGTAGGCTAATAGTTATTTCCTAGTAATTTCCTTAGTGTTGGAATATTTACTTTACTAAATACCTCTGGG
Source organism: Medauroidea extradentata (assembly GCA_003012365.1). Classification (NCBI taxonomy): domain Eukaryota; kingdom Metazoa; phylum Arthropoda; class Insecta; order Phasmatodea; family Phasmatidae; genus Medauroidea; species Medauroidea extradentata. The sequence continues at coordinate 9,131 of PNEQ01119245.1, forward strand.
CTTTCCTTACTTCTTTAGCGGGCATTTTTATCTTACTTGTAATTACATCTAAAATGTACTATGCTTCTGCTGTAATGAACATTAAACCTTTTTCTGTTAAATTTTTAATTATTATAATTTTTAAGTATAGCTATTTCAACTGCTATTATATTAGTAGATTCCTATTTTCGAAAGTCTCACCGGGAATTATTCCGCAAAAAAATATACACAAAAAACACTCTTCCCGATCATTACATATGACTGGGCACAGAACCTGATGTTATAATGGCAGTGGTATTAAATGTGGGGAGATTTTGGTCAGCACTTAACATCGATGTCTTCGGCCCTGGAGGAGGGTGGCATCCTTGGGGTGGCATGACGTGAGTATGAAGCGATTTCGAAATGTGGGCGCGGGGGTTCCTCAAGAAAACCTGCTGACACTGCCCGGCACGATTCCCACATGTCAAAATCCGGGGACCGACCCCGCAGAGAATGGACCCCGTACGCTTGACGTGAGGCGAGAGTTCTAACCCCTCGACCACCGCGCCCCAGTAGCAATAAAGGAAAACGTGTAATTATAGACGACATTTGAGCAGAATGGAACACGTCGATAGCAGCAAAAATGGTTGACGAATTTGTAACAAACCTGACGGTAAAATCAAATGGTGTTTGGTACCCTATGCAATATTAAAACAATATAGGCAATTTAATAGGTTAAAATTTTCATGTACATTATTCCATTGTCAACTAATTGTTTTAAATTGGCAAAACAAGGTATTTAATCTTACTTATGTTAAAGATTCTTAAATTAGTTGAGGATGGAAGAAATTTACCAGTTTCATGTCAGCCATACTTTGAGTATTCATGCACTTCTTGACATGAAATGTGTGAAACTATAAAAATGGATAATAATTGCAAAATGGCAATTGTGCGGTGAACTTTTAGCAGAGTCAAATTTTCTTCAGACTGTTACGGAAAAGTACATGTAATGACTGGCTCTTCGCCCTTCAGCTTGGCGTACTGATGTGCGGTCACGTGTAAATCTGGCATTGCTAGTAACGTTATTTTCGCCGGTTGCAAAGTGTTCGCTGGTTCGCCGCTAGATGGCAGGCGAGTGTTCGAACGGCCAACTGCTCTTTTCTAGCCGGAAAAACCGCAGAAACGTATCTCGTTCTGGCTTTTAGCGTGCCGGTACATTCAAAATATCGAAATAGGACACAAACAATGACATTGTTTATTTCTCTGGGTGAGACGGTCTGAGGCTTAGATATTCACCTCGAAGTTTATCTAAGATAGTTCCTAGTTGTAAACATAAACTTTTACGAAGTTGTGCTACTTTCAGTTTTTATTTTTATTTATATTCAGCAACGTACACCACATAGAGAATAGTGTAAGTCAAGTAATAGAGTATTTTGGTTTAAAAAACAACAAAACTGTAATAGTTAAAATAACGAGGACAACAGATGAGATGCATTTGGTATCTCCTAGAACACAAATTTGGCCTAATGCGCGAAAACAATTATTAGTTAAGTAAAGAAGAATTACTCTTTTTAACTCTCCCCCGTTAAGGTAAGTTGATTAATAACCACTAACGAAATAAAATAACGATTATAGGCTAATTATTTCACAACCCATCGATTCGGATGGAGGAGTCTTGTTATCTTAAAATTAATATACTGAAATTCGCTAAGGGTACGGAAATAAGCAATTTAACGTGCAATAACCTCGGAATATATTTAGCAGTTGGCACGATACATATCCTATATTTGCTACAGGTCTCCAAATGTGGTTACGCTTCACACACTTTAGTTTTGCAGTGGATTCGAAAATATTTTTATAAACGAAAATTAATAAATATATATAAAATTTCACTCTGAGTTTTAATACTTATATATCAACGTTTGTATCTGAATTTTTCTGTTTGCAATATACCAAACAATATTTTTTATATTTTTGACCCTGAAATATTATATATTTTGTTGTAAAAATAAGCCAAAATGAAGCAAAATAATTTTATGCTAACAAAGGGTACATTCTTTTAAAAAACGCTCTGCAAAAACTGTGTACCGGTATCGTATGACTTTTCAAATCATTTGGTTAAAAAATATTCTAGTTATTTGCAATTGTTTGAAATAAATGGAAAATCATGGCCTTATGACGGAGGTCTTTAAGTGCAGCCCAGTACCTTTTAATTTTTTTTAAAATTCTATTATGATATTTGGCTAGACAAAGTTTACAATGATAATTTAAAGCATAATATGTTATTTGCTATAGGCTGTTCAGTTTAAACTGAGCACTCCTCAATACTTGAAATATCTAAAAAATGTTTTATTGAGGCCAAGGATACTAGGTTTTGATAGTGGTGAAACTTTTGCCCTGGTTTTTAGTTTCAGGAAAGTTTTCATGTTATTAATATTAAAGACAACTGCAAAACGGCTGAAAGAAAAATTTACGCAGTGCTCACTTTATCGTGAACAGTCTATAATAACGGTTGTGTAAGTTTTGGGATACAAATTTTCTGAATATGTGCAATGTACGTCTTTTTTATACTATTAATATGTAATCAGTAGTGTGTTAGGTCTGAATGATGAGCGTGAGTTTGGGTGTCAGATACTTATAGCATCATGATTATAATTCGCAGATTAAAAGTACTGCGTAGTGGTGCTATAGTATTTTCTGAGTACTGTAAGGATTAGGTAAGCCTGCTTCAATAATGATACTGGCGATGATAACGAGCAGTCCTGTAGCTCGGGGAAGTTCTTAAATAAACATTTGTGTGTGTGTTGTAATTTCTCGGAAAGTAAAAAAAGGATATCTGAACACATTTTCGCAAGGATTGATCTAGGTACGTTTTCGAAATCTCGCGAAGGTAGGGTAGGTAAGTCAAAATTTCAAGTTTAAGGTTTCAAGAAACCCTTGAATGGGATGTTATTTTCCGCGTACAGCTTGCTACAAACGTAACACGCTACAACGCCATTCATCCGCCACGTACATAATCCTCTTAAGATGGTCGAAAATTAAACCCGAATGAAATCTACCTGTGTTTGAATTTTCACCTGACAGCCTCTCGGCAAACTCTTGCTCCCTTAACCTGTTCTCGAGCAGGATAAGCGATGATTAGCAGAAGAAAGTCGCAATTTAACGTGAAAAAAGTAAACAGCACATATAACCAAAACCACAAGGAAGTGAAACTGCATGCATTAGGTTCAAATATCGAAGAAACAGGCACAAAACTACCATCATATTTAAATATATAACGCGTAAATAATGCGCTGCGGAAGTAGAATTTATTAGAAAATAGATAACTTTTTTTATTACCGCCATCTTAAAATCCCCAAACAGCATTACAGATGTTCATTTAGAGCCTGGTGGTCAACAAAACCTGGTCACGTGACTGAAATAACCAATCCTACTACAACATGTGAGTTTTCGAAAACGTCTAGAATGTTCGTTTGTCTTAGGCTTCCCTATTGAAGATCAAAGCTCAATCGTAAAACATAGCCGCTTCACCAAAACTACGAATTCGTTTCTATTTTGTGTATATTTTCGAAGCAATAATAATAAAATATATATAAAGAAAACGACATAGCTAGATATGTTGAATATAATTTAATATTTTGATATAATAGCGGCTCCACTTCGCGTGCAGTGTAATCGGAACACAACGAGCTCGAATGGAAACTGTGATAGCGGAGATAACTGAGGCCGACTCCTGCTCTCTTACCGCTAGCCTCATCGGCTCTATGTACACAAGCGCTGAAACTGATGTCAGTATTCTCGTCAACGACTCTTCTTAATAGCGGTTTACAGACTGAAATGTTATTATTTCTAATGCTTCCAATATATCACGGAATTTAATTCGGTCGCGCGTCTTAATTATTTCGTTACTAAAAGTGCATATTCGCTGCTACAGTCTGTTTCTACGAGTTCTTGAATTCGTATTTACAAGCCTTCTAGTCAGATGTCTACCTGTTATTACCACTTACCCATTTATTCACTCTCTTTCTCACTTACCCATAAGAAACAGTTGACCTGATATGTATGGATTTGCGAAAGGTTCATATTTTATCGTTATCGTGTAAAACTAAATTAGCTAATTTAAATTAAAATCTAAAATTTCAACAGAGTGTCTACAATTAAGTTATTCAACCTTATTTACTGTACTTTAAACACATAATACTAATCCGTCCTAATCATTATCTGATTTATGGCAATTTGGTTCTACAGAATCATCAAAATATATTACAATCCCTGTACGTTCTAAATGATAGTATAAACGTAGAAAAACATTTAAAAATTCTAAAATTGTAACCTGCAGCAAGAAAATTTATTTAATTTCAATCTGTCACAAACAACATTCCTGGCGGGAACACTTACGGTAGTAAAGATTTGTTTAATTTATGTATGTCAAACAAGTCATGGGATACAGTTAGTTATAAATGTTCCAGAAACTATATTCTAGAAATGCCACCTACCAAATTTAATAATTTAAGTTAAGTGAAGTTGTGTAAACTCGTAAGCCGATTAACGTATTAAGCCTCTACTTTACGGTCTCAGTTTTGAATGCATTTTCGACTTATTCATTACCTCTGCCTTTTATATGACATATTTTGGTTTGATTTGGTGTTATTAAATTTAATATTTTTTGCATTTATATTCAGGGTAATTTGGTGAACGTATTTTTTTTAAAATTTAAGTTGCAATTTTTTTTTGAGGCGAACAATTTTGAACCATGCAAATCGGGCATGCGGCACTGAACAAAACGTTACATTACTATTTGTTTAGTGACAAATTATTACTTATATAATAGTTGGGACTTTATAAACATTTTTTTACAAAACAAAAGTGGTTAGCTGAGACGTCTAATCTTTTAGGAACGGGAATGTTGTCAACAATAGTCGCCGAATAATCAAGCTTTGATGGTCCGTTCTTGCCTCCTAATATTTAATTTAGTATGTATGTAATGCTGTGTAAATTAGTGTACTAAATATTAAAAGTAATTATTGAAAGTACTTTTTTTTTTGTGAAATGTGCGTGATTATCATTATGAAAATGTAACTAACGTACGGTTGGTCAGTTTGTCGCTTTATAGATACCGTAATGATATTAACTTTCTGAATATCGCAATATATTTATAGGGCAAAATAGGTTATAAAAATAATACATGTATATTTTTTTATATTTGTGCAACCCAGTGTATTTCATATTGCAATGCGTAATTCTTTTGTGCTTGATCAAACCAATTAAATTTTTTTAATTACTATGTTACGTATCGGAAAATGGAAAGTGTTCCGTCTTAATAATATTGAATTACAAATTAATAAATTACTACATAACATATTGGAGCACGGCCAGTGTTCTACTAGGACCAAACATTAATGAAATTATTGACAAGTGATCGTAAAATGGCCACGGCTAAAGTAAAAGTGCAGAGTTTGCGTGTACCTGGAGCGTGTCCAGAAATTTTTCGGGGGATCGGTGTTTGATGAGTATTTATTGTGACTATAAGTACATCGTTCAGAGGGCATGGTTTTGGTGATTTGGAATAAAGTGAGCACTCAAAAAAGCCCTGATTCATTTATATTTTCTGCCAGTTTACATCTTCCCGTCTAATGCAAACATAAATATTGGAACGTACTTTTATTTACATAGGGTCATGCAATGTTTACAACTACATAAAACTGATCCGATAAATTTTATATACAATATCACGTGGACTGAATATAAGATATGATAAAAAGTAATCTTAGTTTTAAATATCTGCGAGTTAGCGTCTTGTAATACTGGTTTCTGTCCATCGACTAACTGATACAACACGCACTATTGCCGTTACGATTCTCGTAAATGCGGGCATAGTTTATTTGAGTTTATAACTCAAAACCGCCACTAAAACCACACATGATACACGCAATTTCAAGAATTCAAGTTTCGTTGAGATCTATTGCCACGAACGATGACGCACTTAACAGAAACAATAAATAACGTATTTTCTTAATATGTGAAATAAAAAGTATGTTATTTCTAGCTGGCAAACGTAAAACATAATTTACAGAATACCGTTGGTTTCACACCATTTGACAATTATATTCATAGTCATTTCCAATACTTTTGTACGTGTATATACACACAACGGACAAACACACGCAAATGATGTGAACTTGGAGAAGCGGCGAAAAAACGGCGAAAACCCAACTCTAATGCCACCTGTCGGTGGAATTTTGAATTGTTTGAAGCGCGGAGCAAGCGGTAACGTGCAAGATGACCTGAGGCCAGTGATAGCGTCACATTCTTAAGTCTGATTATACTGTCAGTAGAAATGTCAGTACGATCATAAACAAACGTTTTGAATTATGTTAAATACAGAGAGGTCGATTTCATCTGGTGTTCTTCCACTAAATGTTGTATTCAAATAGGAAAATATGCGATGAATCGCTACCAACCATACAAGCAGTAAAGTAACACTTGTTAATGGTGACTTATATGCAGAAATGGCTTGTGACTTTTTTCAAAGGTTAAATCTGTAGTACTGACTTTATCCTGAATGACCTGTATAAGGACCACGGCTGGAGAAGAACAGGTCTGGACACTCGCCTGGTAACTTGACCCCCTTGTTGTTTGGCTGTAGTTCACCTAGTTACCGTGAATATTGTGTTCTATTGGCGCTGCTGTTAGGGTGGTCGGACTCAAACTCCGCCCACTTCCTTCCAACTAAGATAAACAATTTATCAAAACGTATTTTTTTTATCAATTAATGAAATACTTCCTTCGCTCAAATTTAAGAAAAGGCTCCAGCAATCTTTATTTGCTTTATAAATTTAACAATGGAAAAAAAGTGGGCAGAGTTTGAGTCCGACCGCCCGGATTACAGCGCCAAAAAGTACGACATTTTCGGTAACTTGATGAACTACAGCCAAACAACATGGGGATCAATCAAAATACATTGGTAGATAGGCGAGTGTCCAGACCTGTTATTCTACGACCGTGATAAGGACAGTAAAAAAAGAAGGGTGAAAAATATTAATGGTAACTCACCCACATACACACACGTTTACAACCGGTTAATACCCCAATGTCATTTTAATAATATATTGTAAAAGTGTGTGTCATTTCTGGGGGTGTAACCTTCTCAGCCCTCCCTCCTGAATACGCTTCTAGCTAGTGTTGATTGTTGCAGCGTACTAGGCGAGGTGGCGCAAAGTTAACACGTTGGACTCGCATACGGGATGACCCGGGTTCGATACCCGGTTCTATTGACCCTGATTTCTGCTTTCCATGGTTTCCCGAAATCGCTACGGGCGAATGTTGGGATGGTTTCTTAAGGAGGCGCTTGACGGAAAATTTTTATTGTGTTAAAATTTTTAATATTTGTATGAGATAAGGTTTGTTTTGTAGATATGCAATGTGATTATTTTTTAACGTATGAAAAAAAAATTAAGCTTTCATAGTATTTTTTATAATGGCATGTCAGTCCAAATGTGCACGAAACGGTTTTATGCTTTAAAGGAAAACTAACTAACTTACCGAACTGGAAAAATTTACAACGAATAACGAAGTTATAGGCTACAAGGTTCCCTATACAAAAACAAGAAATAAAATGTTTTTTTTTTTTTGTATTTCTAATACATTCTTGAATTTTTTAAATATTTAATTTGAAATTTGCGAATTTTTTCATACACAAACCTTAATTTTGTTTTTATTTAGCAGACCTTTTAGCGTACAACTTCGTCATTTAGTTTGAATGTTTCAGTTCGGTAAGTTATTTGATTTTCCTTTAAAGCATAAAAACCGTTTAATGCGAATTTGAACTTTGAAAGAAACTACGTAAGCTAAAAATTTTCATTACAGTTAAAATTTTTTACGATATATATCTACAAAAGTACGCACTTCGTACAAATATGAACAATTATAAAAAAATAAAAATTTCCTGTCAAGTACTCCCTTAGCAAAGGGAGACTATACCGCTGGTTGGAGGGCTTTCTCGGGGATCTCCCGTTTCCCCCGTCTATTCATGCCTGCGCGGCTCCATACATCATATCACCCTGAAGACCTAGATTTTAAGCGCTGACCAATATCTCTTCACTTCCTCAACAAAGGCCATGGCCGACTCCTCTCCCAGCTCCTGTCATTGTACCTAGTTGTGTGTCTCCATCTCTAATGACCTCGCTGTCGACGAGACGTACAGCCCACTTATCTTACCTTGTTGCAGCGTGCGGATCTTCTCTACGCGAAGAGGAGGCGCTGTCCAGAGGCAAGGCCATCACCCGAAGGCGCGGTGCAGTCAAGTACCAGAAAGTGCACGAGGTCAAAGGGCACAAGTTCGTCGCCAAGTTCTTCCGCCAGCCCACCTTCTGCGCCTTCTGCAAGGACTTTCTATGGTCAGCCTCACTGTCTCGCTCGAGCGCCGCGCTCCCAAAATAGTTAACTAATTATCAACAGGTAGTATATAGTACTGCGACTCACATCATAGGTGTTTTTTCACTTCGAAGCAATAAACAATTTGTACTTTTACAAAAAAAATATTTGGATATCAGTTTCAAAATATGTTTGTGTGTTTATAAAATATTACAAACTTTACAGGAAATGCTTGGAAATACACAAATACGTCTATATATTAAAATTAAAGTTTTGTATACTTACCAACACTAACTGTACATTTACAACTAAATTCTTGTGCATTTTAACAACAATTGTTTCAAGTGACAAAAAAAATAAGAAACTTATTCTAAAAGTACAAAATATTTTGTCAAATGTGACAGGCCGTCGAAGGTTTTTTGGTTTCACATCAAACACTCTGCTAATTTAAATATTCTCCATTTGTCCCACAGGTACTTGGAAAATTTAAACCACTTTATAAAGACCTATGATATTATTATTGTACTGTCTAGATTGATAAATGTTTTGACATTAATTAACAAGTTTTTTCTAGTAAATGTACGAATTTTTTTTACAGTGTAGTCACATCTTATCATTTATATCGTACCTACCTAACTTAAGGGTTTGAAATATTTACGCTTTTTTCCTTGTCTGAAATCGAACTTTTTTTCAGTCAGATTTTTTTCCTCTGTATATGTTCCTAGTTTCAAGACTGAGTGGCGACTAGTTTTGTTTTATACCTGTAAATAAATTCAAGTCCAGTATTCTTACTCTGTTATTAGTTGCATACTTACTGCTGTAAGTAGATGCCTTAAGTTTAGATAATACGTATTACTAAAGCAAAGTAAGATTTTATGTGGTGGTGAAATGTCTTCGCTGTTTTAAAATTTTGAAGTTCTATCCGTTTATGACACGTGTGTCAAGCTTCTATGAGTTTAATTTTGCTAGCAGCTTTCCAACGGCCCGTATCCTATGGTTTTGGTTAGTTTATGCTTGCATGGAAGTTATTTATTGGGAACTATAGGGAATATTGCGGCAAAAGTTTATAACATATCACTTTCAGCCTCAGGTGTATGAGGAGTTGTTCGTTAACTACAGAAAATTTAAAGTTTCTTCTACTCACGTGGCTAAGAAATCAAAATTAAATAATACTGAAAATATCTCGTTAGCGTCTCCTTCGTCTTCTGTAGTTTTGTGGCATAGTCTTAAATCACTCGGGGTTGATAGCAAACAGAACGAAGACGAAACTCCTGTCATTCCCTTTGGAGAACTAAATGTATATTTTGGAAATACCTGCAGTATTTATAACAACCCAGCACTGTTAAGTGTACTTACAGTACAATAAAGCACCATTGAATTTTAATAGATTCTCTCTACATGCAGTTTCGATGATTTATGGAGCTTGGGCTATAAACCACATTTCATTCGTCTAACGCAGTGGGTCCATTGCAGATGAACGTTACTGATGAAATAGAATGAACATTATTCGTATTTTTTGAAGCTTTCTGATAAGGCTTATTTCAATTCTAATTTTAAAATATTTTTGGGCTGGTATATGAAGTTATAATTTTATAAAGTTAGCTGTAGTTTTTAAAGGTTACGTAGTGTAAGATAGTTTTGCAGCCATACACACTTTAAAACATTATACCTACTATATAGACTGATAAAAAAATTTTTAATCTGTCCTAACGTATTCCTTTTGTTACTGAATGAAATAATATTCTTTGCTTTGTACAATGTAAGTAAAACAGCAACTTATGGGCAGTAATTTGTTTAATGTTTTGTATTATGTGTCACAATGAAACACGTTTTCAATTCTAGAATTTACCTGAGATGTCTAATTCACCACTAGTAATGAATGTAAATATTGTCCCACACTGTATCACTTATAGAAAAATATAAGCTGTTATTGCCGATAAGCAGCGGTCAAATTTAACTAAGTTATACATTCAGAGTAAATCAAAAACTAATACAACGATAACTTTTATATTAAAGTAAATGGGATCAATGTTGTGTAAAAATATTTTTAATTTCTGTGGCTCTTACGATATGTTTTTCTTTTATTTCAGGGGCTTTGGAAAACAGGGTTATCAATGTCAGTGTAAGTATATTTTCTCAATCGTAATTCTCTGTAAAAATGTAACATAGCATAAATGACTGTCCACCTCCATGATTCATGCTGTACTTTGTTAATAAGTTTTTATGTTAGAACCTCGGTAAGTTATGACAGTGTGTAACTATCCCAATATGAAACCGGGACGTTATATAACTATAACGAATCCATTTCGCCCAGCCATTGAATGTAAAGAACGTAGTTTATTCCGCTACACATTATGACATAGTTTGAAATATTTCACCGCACCTCGAGCTGGGAGAACACGTGACATGAGTACAGGTGTGTTTTCTTCACAATGCAAAACGCTGAACGAAGTAAATGGCAGTATTTCCTTAAGGCACGAGTAGAGCGGTGAAACACAAACAACTTTAGCATATTTACATGCCATATTACATCTAGGTAAAGCGACGATAACAAGTAGGTAATGCAAACACACAAATAATCCGTTTTTGCTTTTATTTTACATGGGGTATTTAATGTAAACCATCAGTTAAAGAAAACACTGTTAATTTTAGGCCAACTGGAAATATAATAAGTTACAAAACTGTGTGGCATATTCCTTAAATGTTCATGTCATTTTAACATCTGATTACAATTGATCGTTTTACATCTATATTATAACTGTATGGATAGTATTTCAATAGTGTAAGGAAAGTGACAGCGCTCGTTACTGTATTACAGGCGGGGAGCGATACAGATTGTGGTTATATCGGTTGTTATATGTTGACGATATATCTCCAAGGTAATCAGTGTAATCGTACTGTAGAAAGCCTAGTGACTGTTTTCTCTCTTATACATACCTCAGTATGTAGTACTGAAATATAATGCTTGTCATTAAAGAATTCTCTTAAATGAAGTAAATACTCTATGCCAACAATCAATATTTTTGAAGAGAATTGTACGTTATCTGACTGCTTTCGTTTAATAGTTGTCTTTTAAGAAAAATTTATCACGCTAACGAATTACGGTTTCTGCTGAAATGTGTATATTTGTATAAAGCTAAAACTCGAAGAGTTGAAGGAATACATTAAAAAGTTAAATATATGACTACGTTAGTCGAAGCACAATTTATTTCCGAATGTCAAATTGACTACCGAGTTTGTGTATATGATTCAACGATATACCGCAGTCAGTTGTGGAGAGTTCTTAATAGGGTAAATTATGTAATTATGCTATGGGAAGCATTGTCTACTTAATAAAACTAAGAACACTGACAAGTAGACAACGCACAGCTTAAACCGGTCGGTCCGAGTCTGCAGCATGAAATTTTCCGCAGGAGTTCCTCATGTAACGTAGATGAGAACTAAGAAATTATTGTTAAAAATTCATCCCCTAAGGGGATTATATAGGGGATGAAAGTTTGTATGGAAGTTCTTCAATTCTGAAGTTAAAAAATAAGCATGGAAGTTTGTGTTTAGGCTTTTGTTTACTAATGAAAGTCAGTTTTATCAACATTTTTATAAATTCATCATCGAAGTGGGTAAATTAAGGTATAGGAAATGTCACGGATCGACCTGAAAATAAAAGTGCGAAACACGCATAGAAACTGACGGGGAAGCGGAAGAGGTACAGAGATATTTATGTTCAAAAACATGTATGGAATACAGCATTGAAATATTAACTTTAGAAAAATGTTCCAATTCCAAAAATTATTTTATGAAAATGAGGATTTAGATACCTACTTTTTAGAAATTTCAAGAATCACTACTCACCGTGCACCGCCCGAACTATTGATTTTAGAGGTATATTATATAAAAATGTTTCTGTAGACGGTAGAGTTAGTCGTACGTAAAGAAAATTATAGCTTTCTAACTTTGTAATTTTCCATTTTTCTTTAGGTTAGGTTAATTTTAAGTTAGTTCAGATTAGTTTAAGTTAGCTTAGGTTTGATTAGGTTAGTATTGGTTACGTTAAGTTACTTAACTATTAAGTTTTCCATTTTTCGTTAAGTTAGGTAATGTTAGGTACACTAACCGTAACTAACCTAACGAAAAATGGAAAATATGATGGTAAATTAACCAAACTTAACGTAAACGAACCTAAACTAGCCTAACCATTGTATTTTAACCTAAATAATAATGAAATTTCGAAGTTAGAAAACTACAGTTTTCCTTACCTACGCATACTTCTAACGTCTATAGAAACAATTTTCATTAATATAATATACCTCTAAAATCAATAGTTCGGGCGGTAACTGGTGAGTAGTGATTCTTTATAGTAGTGTAGTATAGCCGATTCTATTGCAGGAGCCTAGGAGCCGGATCACCGGATCTGTTCAGTATGTGTCTCGTAATTAAATGTGTACATTCTACCCACCATCTTGGTTAATGTCCGTTGTCTTGATACCTAGCTACCCTCATTGGCTCAACCTTCTATCTTGTTTTTTTTTTTAAATTAGTTTTATTGTTGTCCTCTAGGTAGGGCTGCCAGTAGTTACTGATCGTCTCCTAGATGGCGTTGATTATTAAGACATTGGTGCTGAGTCTTTCCACCAGAAGAGCTAGTAGCTATACCAGTCGTATTGGTTCTAGTGTCGTCTGCTGTAAGGCATTAAATATGTTCCACTCGTGTAGGTCCTAGAATATTTTTTTTTGTGTAAGGTGTATATAAGTAGTGTAGGGTAGTATTATTTTACCTCTAGTAATAAATGTATTCTTCTAATTCTTGTAATACGTTATTCTTGCTATGATTTGTTAGGGCTTGGTAGAATTTAAGTTACGGCTAGGACATTTATTTAATATGTTTTTAATGCTGAAATCATAACTTAACCTGACCTAACCTGACCTCCTACCATGTTACATATCTAACCTTGTCTCCGTCTATTTCTTTAACCTAATACTTTTTT
>PNEQ01119246.1:0-26116 GCA_003012365.1 Medauroidea extradentata
TGCTAACCGTTTCAGTGTATCTATTTTCAATTTGTTGTTTTTATACTCTCCTAACGTAACATTCCACAATACAGGGGCACTACGATATTCTTCTATGAACTGGATGGTTTTTTCATTGGACCATTCCATCTTGTCGCCTACAATTTGCCGCACCGATCCACACACTGCCGGATCACGGGCGACACTGTTCGACAGCCTGTTTTTTGTGGCATGCGGCAATATTGTCGGCCCGACAAGTGGCGACATGTCGCATGCCTCAATGACGCATGCCACATGTCACTCCGTGTTGCCTCAGTTGAAAGACGACTGCCTGTGCGACACTGCCGCATGCCACATGTTGCCAAAATGTTGCCTCAGTGGAATTGGGCCTAGATACCAGCACTAACAGGGTCGCGACGCGAGCCTGTTAGTGCTGGTTTCTAGCGGCTTGGCGAGTAACGCCTTTGCGAGTGAATTGTTTTTAAGAGTGTGTTAGATAAATAAACGCATATTGAAATCTACACGTTATATAAAGTCGATGTGGATGAACTACAAAACAACAATAACATATTATATTTGTCATCTTCGTGGGCAAACATAGATTGCATGCTTTCACGGTAATTGTAATTTTCTTGGCTTCTGGGGTTGAGCCGTGTCTTGTATTGCTCTTGGACGTTTCGCCAATCCTTGCAGTTGACATCCTCAGGTCGATGTAGGATCCCATACAACACAAAATGTTTCTGTTATGTTTCAGAAATGTAACATTTGAAACATTCAAATATTGAAAAAAGTTGCAGACACATATCTGATACAACATTTTGATGAAACATTCCCGAAATGTTTCGCTGCATCATCCCTGAAAAGTTGTGATAAAATATTCCTGAAACGTTCTGATGCAACATTTCAGAAACGTTCCGGTGCGACGTTCTAGAAACATTTCGATACAACATTCCCGAAATGTTTCGGTGCAATATTCCCAACACGTGTCGGTGAAATATTGTTGAAACATTTCGACACTTTCTCGTAACATTTCAAAATGTTTTCACTGCTGTATTTCTTAAACATTTTTAGGTACAAATCGCTCTTATTTGAATAAAATCCCAAGATTTTTACACATGTCACAACACCAAAACTAATGTACGTAAAATACAAGAAAGTGTAAAAAAAGCTAATAAATAGCAAGAATAGTGGCAGGACTAAAGCAAGTTCCACACAACACAAAACGCTTCAGTCATGTTTCAGAAACATTTCCTTTGACACACTGAAATGTATAGGATGTATTTCAAACTTTTTCTGAAATGATTTTTAAACGTTTTAGATTGTAATTGTTATGAAATTCATTCATGATACTGTATATTACATTGCAAAAATTAATTTTTCAATATCTTTGATCAAAGTTGAACGCAAAAGGATCTAGTGGATGCAATAAACTAAACTGAAAAGTGTACGTATATGTTGACAACAAAAATTCCATCAAAATTTTAGTACTTACTTCCTTTTCTCTTGAATGATCGTTAGGCCCACTCATATATATATATATATATATATATATATATATATATATATATATATATATATATATAAACTAGGAAATTTAAAGAGAATGTTTGACTGTAAAGAAAATTCATAATGTTAATAGTAAACTCGTAGTTAGTATGTTGTTACCACTTTTATAGGCTTTACCAGATTTTTATTAATACATACTACTAATTTTACATGTTTTTAAAGTCTTGTAGCAAAAGTGTGCTAATGCAGACTCAAAACAATAAACTTCCAAATGATGATAATACAGCGTGTGTGTGTGTGTGTGTGTGTGGCTGCCACAAGGCACATAAATTATGTGGTTTATTATTTTTGGTTTCCTATGAAAAATTTATGTCTTAATAAAAATATTATACACACAGTGAGTAAGTGTGTAATCAATCCTTCTTTGTAAACGATAAGAAAGAGAGAAGGGGGAAAAATTGTACCGTGTCAGTATTGTATTCTATTGTATTGTAGTTAAGTTGTGTTTATGTGTACAGTTAATATTATTTTAACTTGTTCCACATATTTGTACTCCCACATGACCCACGGAATGGAATAAATACATAAAACTAAAATAAAACACTAAAAACATGTTGAAACGTAATGCAACTTAATATTTGCCTTAACATAACAATTTTCACGGTGGACTAAAAATTTATCATTTAACAAAAATACTACTTTAAATTCCTGACTGTAGTAGTAGACTTATAGTATTTTTCATTTCCTGCGTATAACACATATTTTTTGCTCAGATAAAAAACACTACTCTAGCAACGTTTTCATGACAATAGCAGGAGCTTATAGGCGCTGTCTACCGCAATTTTCATCATCATTATTTTATTTTGTATTTGCATCAGATATTTTTCCTTGTTTTAGACACATCATGTGACTAAATTTGGCTCTTATTAAAATTTTTTACCTCTCATAGTTTTCGCGTAATGGTTTACTAAAGTCATATTTTGCATGTTTCGGTTTTAACGACTACACTAAAACCAACTGATATACCAAACTAAAAAAAATCACAGTGGATAAAGACATTACTGGTTACAATGATATGCTCATAAAATTAAAGAATAAAAATTACTTGTATTTTAAAAATGTTATTGAACTTTTTAAATTTTTATTTTTAGTTTCAGCATTTTTTAAAAATTCAAATAATTTTTATTCTTTAATTTTATGAGCACGTCATTGTAGCCTGCAATGTCTTTATCCACTGCGATTTTCTTGAGTTTGGTATATCAGTTGATTTTAGTGCAGTCGTTAAAACGGAAACTTGAAAAATATGACTTTAGCAAGCTATTACGCGAAAACTATGAGAGATAAACAAATTCCATAAGATCCAAATATAGTCACATTTCGTGTCTAAAATAAGAAAAAAAAATATCTGGTACCAATAAAAAATAAAAAATAAAAATGGTGATGAAAATTGCGGTGGACCGCGCCCTTGAAGGCAGCTATGGAAAACAGTTCACGTTTGAAAGAGCACAATTGGACTAATTAGCTACCTACATACATGAAATAGTGTAATTTCAAGTTTAAGCAAAATTATATGTTTCTGCTAAAACAGTTTTCCTGCGTACTTTTTTCCTCACGTCCCTAGAACATTTTGATAACAGGATTCTACTTTACTTGTATATAATCAACATTTCTTTGCGAAAAAAAATAATTTTCATTCAACTGAATTAGAATACAAATTGAACGTACACAAGCCTGCAAATAATATGGGAATAACAGACTAAATAAGAAAAATTATTTTGAAAGAATTTTGTCATGGCCGCACTGCTTGTTCCAGTTTCCTGGAATAAAATATCAAATTCTATAGGTTGATTTGAGTAATAACATTAACAGCACAAAAAGTTCTGTATAATACCAGTGTAGAAGCTGTAAGTTATATTTGCCAAAAATGTACTCTTTTTTTTAAATTGGACCATTGGAATAGAGAACCTTGAACATAAAAATACAAACGTCAGCAAAATTTAACAAAAAAAAGCCACTTTTAAGAAATTTTGCATACTTAGCATTACTCAAAATTTTTTGTTTGTGAAAGAACACAGAATGACAGTGGTTCAAAAGCCATTTTTGCATCGCATCGCTGAATTATAAAGAAATTGGATATCAAATATCTACTAAGATTTAACACTTCTGAGGAGGAAGAACTATGCTAGATGTCTTGAAAGCAGGGTGTTTGGCTGCTGAAATGTACAGCATGAAAGAATAACTACGTGTACCAGTAAAGTTATGATTTTTAAGTCACATTTTACTATTGAAAAATGTTTCTATAGACACTCCATGCAGGATATCCCTTTGGCAACAAGAGCTCGTATGTAATTTCAGCAAGACGGAGCTCCTGCACATTCTGCACGGCCAGTGACACAGTACCTCAACGAAACGTATCCTGGGCGTTGGATCGGTTGCCATGGAGTCATTGCTTGGCCACCGAGGTCACCTGATCTTACCCCATTGGATTACTGTGTATATGGGGTTGGCTTAAAAGCGAAGTCTACACGCGCAGGGGGGACACAAGAGAGGAACTTCTCGCTCGTATTTACCATGCTTGTGCTCAAGTAAAGCAATGTATTAATGAGCTCACATCAGCAACACAGAAGCTATCTATTTACCGTCACCTTCACATTTCCCGTTCCTTGTTGTTTTCATGTGGTTTCTTTGAAACGGCTAAGAAAAGGGCATATGATTATTATAAACATTTTGTACTATCACCCCTCAAAGCATGTACCTTTCCTCCCGACTCATCCTGTATATGTATGTATATATATATATATCAGCAAGAATACTGAAGATAAATTTCAGTCAAGAATTTGACAACACCCAAACACAAAAGACAGACAAAAATAAAACCAGATTCCCAATTTGAGAAAAGATGGAAGTTTAAAATGTTTTTTGCAATGGGAGTTTACAATTAGAATTTATTAGTTTGTGGACATACTTGCAAAATTACACTTTTTATTTTATTTTATATATAGTTTTTTAGTAATCAATTAGAGGAAATCTCTTATTCAATCTGTAGGTTTATTTATCTGATAATATCTGTACTTTCCACTGATTCCTGATGGAGCCGTTTCAACAATTATAATCTGTGGAAAATCACTGGGAAACTGCGAAAATTCACAGTTTCTATTTTCTAGTGTGTAGCTATGCTTCGTGGTTATTTATAGTGTGGCATTGTGTAGATGCATCACTTATTCGACTGTGATCAACATAGACAATTGCTGCGACACCACTCGCCTGTGATTGGCGGGGAAAACCCCCAAGACGCTGAGAGTACAATCATTAACCACGAATCAGAGCTGCAGGAGTGCACGTAAGGCATTGGGGAAAATTGGTGCAAAAATGAAAAAACAAGGGTCACGACACGTTAGATAAGAAAATGTTTGCCGTGTTACGAAACTTCTGGTGGCCGCCTACCCAAACCATCTAGCGGAGTGTCAGAAATAATTAATTCGATGAATGATTAACATGTGTAAGTGAGGTGTGATTTGGAAAATATGTAAAATAATGTTACGCGTACGTCCATATCCATTTCAGGCCATCCAGTATTCTATATAATGTTTTTTTTTTTTTTTTTTTTCGTGGCAAGACTATGACAAATTATTTTGCTGTCCTTTTAGATATGACAAAATTACAACTCTGAGGAAAATACTTCGTGAACATTAACAGCATGCTGTTTCTAAAAGGTATATAAGAAAGCGTGCGTGGAGTGATCGATTCCGTTGTCTTACATTTTTATCGCGTGATATTCGTAACGGTGGAGCGTTATGAAAAGTAAGTATACATAATTTCACGGTTTTTAACCCCCGACGCAAAGAGAAGGGTGTCAAGTTTGAAGCGTCTGTCTGTGTATTTGTGTATCTGTCTGTGGCATCGTAGCTCCTAAGCGAAGGGACCGATTTTGATGCGTTTTTTTTTAAGCTAACGTGATCGAGATTGTGATTTGCTATGATTCAAGGAAATCTGTTTAGCTGTTTAAAGATCATCAGCTCTTTTCTAGTTTTCTATTTAGTGAATGTGAGCAATTCTACTGCTCTGATAAATTTGAATTTTAGCATCCTGTGAACCGAGGTTTTATTTTTAATTTCAGTCTTAACTATCTACGTTAAAGTTAACTTCTTGGTTGATGACTATATAATTATTTTAACTTCTTCAAAAATTAAGTTATTCTGAATTATCTGACATCGTATCGTCGCTGCAGAGAACAATTTCTGTATTAGTATAAACAATTTTTCTTCATGACGATACAAAACGGTTTTAACAGAATTTATATTTTATTCTTCAAACCAAATTGATTATATAATTAATTATTTATTTCAAAATGGTTTATTAAAAGATTTTGATTTTAAAATAAATTTATCTTTCGTAGTCAGATGGTTTTTTTTTATAACGGGCGAGAATACGATGTCATTGTTACGAAAGTATTGTGTTGTGTATTCTTAATAAGTGTACAAAATTACAAATTATTCGGATGTCTGGAAGTAGGTGAAAATTAAATTGAAAAACTCAATTTCATTCATACAGGCGAAGCTTATAAAAATGTGTTTAAAAAAAGTAGTATCACTTTCTGCTGGCATGTGGTAAATGCAATCCGGAATCGGTACAAACCTTTATAAGTTACTGTGAAACACTTATACAATTTAGACTTAAATATATTTTATTCGTGATTAATTAAGGAGTGTAGTGCATAAATTACTAGATATGTTAAATCGTCTCTCATGATTCGTAGTCAAATATACAATCAAGTGAAGTGAAGAGATTTTGGTCAGCACTTAACATCGAGGTCCTTAACGCTGGTGAGGGTTGACATGATGTATGGTGCGGCGCCGGAAAGGAGGGGAGAGGGGAAATGGTAGATTCCTGAGAAAACCCACCAACCAGCGGAATTGTCCTTCCGGCACGATTTTCACATGGGGTAACACTGTGAACTACCCCGTCGGGAATCGAACCCGGATCGCCTTGGTAGGAGGCAGGTGCTTTAGCAACTGCGCCGACCACGGCCCCACCAAACAAATAGTGAGCTAACTATTTTAATGTTGAGTTATATGTATTAGAGGATAGTGACTGTTGTAATTTGAATTTTTGAAGTGCTCTATGTGTCACAAACAACATATGCCGGATGTCAAAAAAAAACATATGATAAGCACACCACGCGAATTCTGGGCTAAATTGAAGACGACATTGTAAGTGGCATTTGGTGTGCACAGTGTGACCACACTACACGGAGAAGGGGCCGCGGTGGCCGAATGGTCAGGCCATTCGCCTCCCACCAAGGCAATCCGGATTCGATTCCCGGCGGGGCTGGTCACCAGGATTTTCGCATGTGACAATCGTGCCGGACGATGCCGCTGGTCGGTCTCGGGAATCTCCCGTTTCCCACTCCCCTTCATTCCAGCACCGCTCCATACTCACCTCATGTTACCGCTCACCAGCGCTAAAGACCTGGATGTTAAGTTTTTTCTGTTTGTGTCCGACATCTTTGTGTTTTGTTTAGTCTCATCGTTGTGTCGTTTGCTGTTTTTCTGTTTTTGTTTTTGTTTCGTCTCATCGTTGTGTCGCATGTCAAATTAGGTTGTTTATATTTTTATTATTCCTTTTATTTTCTGTTTATTCCTTGTTTTATCTGACCAGATTCCAGTTTTGGAATTTCATGTTGTGTATGTATCCTAATGCCTAAAGCATACTCTGCTTATTTATGCTTTCTTGTCTTATTTTTATTTTTTGTTTTCTTGTGACAGTCATTTATTTCGCAATGGAGTATGTCCAAGCAAATAAATCCAGTCATGCACTCCCATTGCACAGTTCTTTCAAATATCATATCTAGATGTTAAGCGCTGAGCAAAATCTCTCACTGACTACAAGGAGAAAGACCCCTCATCTGTTCCACGTCCAGGTATTATTCTATGTATGTTACGTCAAGTAAAGTATAAACATGTTTGCACTGACAGGGATATTAACCATAATATGCAGGTCAGAACAGTAGTAGCAAATTAAGTAACATATCTGTGGAGCAAAGATGAATCTGACTACAGTGCTACGTTGTAACATTGTGCATGTACAATGACATCCTACAACATTTTGCCACTAACATTTTCGTCTCCAATTTAGCCCAGCTTTCGCGTGGTGTGCTTATTACACGGCAGGTTGTGATCAGCCCGTACATCGCGTCCTACGTGATGTCTGAATGTATCATAGAGGACAGATGTTGGTGAGGAGACTCCCACAAGTCCACTGAATTGCTCCCAGAGGCCAGAATGACGCATGAGGCGAGGGATAACACGCTAATGCACATCCACAGGCCTCAGGCATACAAAATACCTCCACCTGGGTGGCTTCATTAATCGACAAACATGAATAGACAACTTGTGGACACGTGAAGTTTCTTACGAGGATTCATGTATTCTACGGATTTCATTTTCAAAGTTCTAATACATTGTGTATATAAAATTAACACATTAATTTTTTTATGATACGTCTTGTTTGAACTCAAGCTTCTTTAACATATTTTATAACCACGAAACAAGTAAAGTTTTTAAATAATAGTGTTTTTTTGCTAATGATAAAAGGCGATGAACGCTTCTAGTAAATTTAATTACATAAAATACAATTTTAAATTATTTTCTTGAGCATATAAATAGTCATTAAAGGGTTTTGTTGGATAAATGAAAAATTTCGTCACAAAATATTTTTAAGCCTAGCCAAATACCACAAGGTTGAATCAGTATTATAAGTAGCTCAAGTCACCACGAAAAGCTTCATCTTTATTATTTTCCTAATTTTGATATCATCTAAAACACATGTTCTGTATAGGGCGTTCTGAAAGTGCACAATAACTTGTCAAATTCTCGCAAATGCATCTTGAACGTGGTTGCAGCTACCAACTTTGCTGTCGGAACTTGTAACTCTGAATGCTGTGACCACTCTATTAGGCATTATGTGAAGTTTAACAGTTTTTTTAAATCGTGTACCAGTGCCCTTAACAAACGTGAACTTCTTAACTCTCTGCCCAGCAAGCAATCATTTAGCAAGTTGCGTATTTTAGGTTTGCACAAGCTGGATGTATAAAGTTAATAATTGTTTTCCAATCAATATAAAATTGTATTAATATTCCTTGATTCACATTTCAGTGGCGGTAGTTATTTGAACATTTTCTGATCACATGAGATACCCGAATAAACAGTTTTTAACCTTCGACGCAAAAATGTGGATATCATAAGTTTAACATGTGTATCTGTGGCTCTGTCTGTGGCTAAAAACCCCCCAAACGTGTGAACCGATTTTGATGTTTGTTTGTTTGAAAGGTGATCGAGTGTCCTCAACTACGATTTAAGAAAATCAGTTCAGCCGTTTGAAGACCATCAGCAGTTTTCTAGTTGTTGAAGGGATGTGAGCAGCTTCTTCCGGTCTAATAGATTCAGAACGTTAATTATCCTGTGATATAAATTGTATTACAATAACATGGCCACCTTGAGCTGATGCTGCAGCATCATATGGAATCTGCAGGAAACTCAACTCCTCAACATCTTACAGTCGGGGTGTTTTAAATGTTTCATTTAAGTTTTACTTGTTAGACTTTTATAACATTATGTTGATATAGTAAATATATACAGCTACTTTGTAAGATCTTTAGACTTTTATGAATTTTATTCATTCCGTATTCGTATTGTCAAAATGATTACTACTTGAACATATTTTGCTCGCATGGTTAGATAAGTAACCATTTTCCAGAGTTACTTAAGACTCGGTGCACATATACAGAACTTAATAAAATGACTTGAGTTTTATATGTTCTGTTCATGCCGAATTCATATTTTTACAGTGGCGACCATTTGAACGATTTTTATCAAACGAGATATCTGAGGAAGAAATTCTGAATTTCATCAATCTCTGTCACATAAAGTTTTTAAATAATTCACATTCGAGTAATTTATTTGTTCAAGTCTTGTAAACGTTATAAAAACGGTGGACTTTTGAACGTTTCTTGATCTCATGCGATGTCTGAAGGAACAATTTAATATAAATTCTTCAAACTCTGTACACATGTAGCATTTAATGATACATAAGTTAAGTTATATTTGCTTTGCTCATATTGTATTTAGTATTTATTAAAAGTTATCCTTCGAACTAATTATTTACACGAGAATCTGACAAAAATATTTCAAAATTTACAAAGCTCTATGCAGGTTTACTACAAGAAGACGAATTTTTAATGCATTTTTTGAATGCGATGTTAAGTAATTTATTTCCCCCTACTTCAAAGAATTTTTAGCATGATTACATATAGTTTTAGTATTTGCGTTTTAATTACTTATGGACCAATTGCGTGCATGTTTAGTATTTAGAACACATTGGTATTCAAAGTGTTATACAAACGCTTTTATTTTTGTATGTCTACAACATTATATATTATCATAATATGAACTATACTTGCATATTTGCATGTTTATACATCAACGTGACCGATTTTAATTTTAAGAGTTAATTTGCACCAACTTTGAGGAATTAAGGTTTATTAGTTATGCTGGTAACTTCTGGTTTTGATTAACAAAGTTTCGTTTATTTCATAAAAGGAGTAAATAAGTAAATGAAAAAAATTATTTTTAAATATTTATTCAATCTCTTCTTTAGGCACAATAAACCAATTGAGTTATTTTTATTGATTCTGACTTTGTGCTGAGCGATTTCGATTTCGTTTCTTTTTTCGTCGGAAATTAATTTAAAAAGAAATACGTGAATACACTTAAAGTTATGTTGCTTTTGTTGTCGTGGTAAAGTTAATGTGAGAAACCAGTCGCCATTTTAGCTTAAATACGCGCTAAAATAAGTTAACTTATTTATTTTGCCTTATGTTTGATGTAATATGGGTTAACTTTGACTTTGAATGGAATTTTCACGTATGCTTGCATATTCATAATTACTGAAAAGAAAAATTAATTAACGATTCCAAACCCTGAATTTCTTACTGTAAATTTAACAAAACTTACCTCTTGTTAAAAAGTTAAATTAAATATTTTCAGTCGTTTTAGCTAAGTGATTCACCGTTAACCAGCAAAAATCGCTGTTTAAAAATAATTAAATTTATTTGCAATAAAAAACGCGAGAATATATTGAATCGTACGGAAAAGTTTTCCCAGATTCGCAGCCGGGATGTTACATGTGTTGTGGTATATCGTAATTCCTCAGTTGAATAATCTACCTCTGAACTGAGGCTGCAATAGATCATTGTTCAGAATAAATTGAAACCGCAGGAGGCAAACACGAAACTTTGCGTGACATGAAATTGCTATTCAATAAGTATGATAATTTATGGAAAACGCAATTGGAAAATTAAATGCGCACGTAAATAATCTTTTATCATCGAAAGGGGGAGGGGATGAGAAAGAAGTGAGATTTACGTACGTCTGGTGGCTCATACTTTACGATTTAAATGTAAATGTTGGAAGGGAAGGAGCGAAACTGGATTGCGGCCACATGGAGTGCAAGAAGATTGGCTGAGAGGATCGCAGGTTGGCCAATAGGACCGTGGTTTAAAGGCGCTCACGAAAACGTAGTAAGGTTAATCTACTCAGTAGTATTTAAACGTCATCGAATTTACTCAGTCGGTGGATGTTCAATGGCTAGTTTTTCAAACGTACGAATACACCAAGAGTCGTATGTTTGCGGCCTTTACAAAAATGCGACGAAATCTGCATAACTGACATACCGATGGAGTTGAACTGCAACCTCGTATGTCAGAAAGGCAAAAGCACTTTAAAACATAGTAATTAGAGTATATTATCTTGTAATAACAGTTCAGATATCTTAACCATACAAGAATATAAATTTTAAATTGTATAACACACATATTAATCAATGTATAGGTATAACAGTGACATTCAAATTTGCTGTATGCGGAAAATTGCACTGATTCGACATACGAGGTTGCAGTTCAATATCATCGATATTTAAGCCGCCGTATCGAAGTTCGTATTGCACAGAATATTCTTATATAATGGTATAAGTACATGTCGTAACTATAGAGCCAGGATTCTGTCGCTGAAAGATATTTGCAACACTGTTCCAGTGTCTTACGTGCGCATCGACACCTCTGCTTCACGCACTCTAAATCTGAACAAGTGAATATTCACTGATTCACGCTAATGGATGGAGCAGTTTAAAAAATTTGAATCAGTGAAAAGTCACTGTTTAATTAGTTAACAATCACTGATTTCCTTTAAGAGTGTCAACATCTCACAAATGGATCACTGAATATTCACGGGTTTTTTTTTTCCAGTTGTTTTCGAAGAACAGTTTTCACTTATTGAATCAGTGAAAAATTACTGGAAAATCTGTGGACATTCACTAATTAACTTGTGGAATGTTGGCACTCTTTACCAGAATCAGTGAATTGTCACCG
This sequence comes from Medauroidea extradentata, assembly GCA_003012365.1. Taxonomy (NCBI): domain Eukaryota; kingdom Metazoa; phylum Arthropoda; class Insecta; order Phasmatodea; family Phasmatidae; genus Medauroidea; species Medauroidea extradentata. The sequence goes on from PNEQ01119246.1 coordinate 11,909, forward strand.
ATTCCACAGTGGTTTCTCACAGATTCAGTTTGTTGAAACTGCTCCATCCATCGGCGTGAATCAGCGAATATTCACTAATTCATATTTAGAGTGTGGTTATTGGCAGTTACGTCTCTCATTTGACTTCACAAACAAGAAGAAGGCCATTACGACATCATAAGTCTGTGACTTGCCAGTAGAACTCCAAGACAAGTGAATGTTAATAGCCTACATACAATCACTGACCATTAATATAGACGCGAAACATTGGCGGGTTCATTGACCTGTAGGCTAGCCTCCAGGAATATATATGAACTGAAGCAGACGACAGGTGTTTGTTGGCTGCTCGCTGACACAGTCAAATGGGCCCGCATTTAGTTACATTGTTATTATTGGCTCATCGACTTCAAGGCGGTGTTCAATAATTCAACGGTCTATTGTGAAAGCAGCACGAACCTACAGTTGTCGGAATTCCAGCTTGTGCCTGAAAGAAAACGCGAATTTTTAGGTCTCTATCCATGAAGCGCAGCCACAGATGTGTACATACTGCACTAAAACAAATTATGGAAAAAAAAATCTTTTCGCCATAAAATCATGGCTCTAGTAAATTACTAGCGACTGGAAAAATTGGCGGGTTCACTCTACTGTAGGCTGGCCTCCAAGAATATCTGTGAATACAACAACTGCTTGTTAGCTGCTCGCTGACACAGTGATACCACATGTCTGCAACTGCATATAGTCGCTTCTTCATTATTATCTCAGCGTCCTCCAGTAGGTGTCAAACTAGTCTAGGTACAATTGTGAAATTGACACAACTTACATCTGTTTCACGTCTAGCTTGAAACCAAAAGAAAACGCGAATTTTTCAGGACTCTAGTCATGACTATGGACTGGAAAATTCACAAATTCAACTACCTGCATGCTAGACTCCACTGTCACATGAATAATAAACCTATTCGTTCATTGGCTGCTGTTCCAGTGAGTAGAAGCTAATATACAAATTGTAGGGGCTTGCGTATACATAGAACAGTGAATTCTAATATGCCGATCATTTGATTCGCGAAATTTTAGTTTACTCAATCATTATTTACTAGTAGAGTATGTTGTACTAGCAGTCCCCCACGGCTTTGCTCGCGAGTATTATTCGTAACTGATAACATTTACTTTAAATGAAAAACCTCTTTGTACACTATACTGATACTTCAATCATAAAGTGTTAGAATGTCCAAGCGGCTAGTTGAACTAATTATGCAGCAGGATAAGTAGCTATAGCTGTCCACGCGAAAAACAGTCAAAAGTTTGTCCCTGCCACTAACAGCGACGTCGCCTGGGCCTTATTTAAAGCTCTGCAAATTTTACGTCGTGGGGTAGTTACATATATCTAAAGATAGGTGGTTAAACGAATTAAAAACGTCTATTTACCCTGCGCTCAGCCATTGGTGACGGTGCCCTCAGTTACGTATTTTAAAAATATTGACCTGAAGTTTAATGCCGTTAGAAAGTTTTGGTGGGAAAAGGTTTAGGGAAAACGTATTTGGTGCTTCAACCTTTAGATTAGTGAGATGCTATATGTGAGCTGATATTGTGGAGGAACCTAAGTGGAAAGTGAACTGCATAATCCACTTTACTCCTTTTAAACGGCTACATGTTAATTGCACTAATTTGATTGCCTTGTAGTTTTTATGTCAGATTTGAATGGTCGCATGCAGCGTTTAACGGAATTCGAGCCCAGAACTTCTCGGACTGTAGACCAGAACGTCGACATAATTTATAAAATTAAAATTCAATATAAAAAATAAAATTTTCATGTCCTTGGTTTATAGACACCACGTCTCGATAGGTTACTGTAGAGTGAAACTCATGTGTAATTTATTTCTCGCTGCTCGTACTTGCTTTTCGGATCATCTGCCTTTAAAGTTCACAAACTTAGTTTTATTATTAATGATCAAGTTACCTTATAAAGTAATAAAAACTGACGTATAATTCTTAAATACTTACGTAAGAATCACTCTGACGCGAACAACACCTCAATATGTGTAATGGTTAGATAGATATAATGGGTTGATGGAAAACAAATTTCGTGCTTTTCACCCTTTTGGTGTCGAAATTCAAAATATTTTAAATTCACATCTTGGACATTTGTATAAGTATCCAATTGAAGTACAAATCACGACGCTAGCCTGTTCAGTCAAATCAATATCGATTATTCATAAAAAAAACACACATGACCACTGCAGGGTACTGAGAATTTGAATTTCTAAAAATCATAAATCAGTTTTGCGATTAATTGTGTAGTAATCATCCTGAAGCAAAAATTAACTGTATATCTTGACGGGTTCGATAGATGGCGAAGATTTATCTAAAATACATTCAAGATATTTTCACCACCTAATAGTGTGAATTTCGAAAAACCCTTCATTCACGTTTTAGACTATTTTACTGGTATCTCTTGAACGTGAAAAACACGACAATAGTCCGCTGGGGTCAAGATATATCGACGATTAATTGAAAATACTTTTCACCATATTTCACACCTTTTCACTTCCTTAGGTGGCAAATTTCGAAAATTCCTGAAAATAGTTTTCAGGTATTTGAGTAAGCTTCAACCTTGAACAAAAATCACGTCGCTATATAAAAATCAATGGGATCGATATACATCGAATCTGAATCGAAAACGCATTTGACCCATTTTTTAATCTCTTTAGGGTCAAATACGGAAAACATATTTTAACGGTACTTAGGATATTTACAAAAGCATCAATTTAAAGCAAAGAACACTACGATATTTCGATTGGTTCGATAGATATGGAGGGATAATCGAAAACGCATTTCACGTATTATCACGCCCTTAATTAATAAAGAATTTTAAGTCTTGGAGTCCTGTCATAGACATTTGTATACGTAACCAGTTAAATTTAAAATGACGACGATAGCCAATTGGGTTTCAAAGATATAGACGATTCATAAAAAACACTTTTTGCCCATTTTTTACTGCTTGGGGGTCGAATTTCAAAAAACCCTAAAACTGCTTTTTTGGTTATTTATGTAAGTAATATTTAGAAGTGAATACGAACTCTTTACACCGAAGGATTCGATAGATACCAATAGTTAATTGGAAACACATTTAATGTATTTTCACCCTCTTAAATGTTAAATCTCGAAAAATCCTTAAATTGGCCAATAAGAATTTTTATGAGTGCCCAAATAAAGTAAAAATCACGATGTTAGGTCGTCGGGTTCGAGCTCTATCGACGTTCCTTCGGAAATACATTTCACCCTTTTTAACCCCCTTAGAGGTCGAATTTCTAAAAAATCCCTTCTTAGTGCTCGCCTACGACCTGAGGGGAACACACACAAAACATTTCATGATTTTAGGTTCAGTAGTTTAGGCTACAGTTTGATATGTCAGTCAGTCAGTCAGTGTTCATTTTTATATACAGAGATAAACTTGTTAATCTTAGACCAACCATCGAAAACGTACAGTATATTCTTTTTCGTATACTCGTAGGAGCTTGCGTGTTTATCTGATTTTTCGCACTCTTTTCTGTTTTTCTTCTGCTGGCTGATATCTACCCTGCTCCCGAGCAGAGTAGATCAAATTATATCAGGCGGAAAGGTCGAGTAGAATGTTTAGAGACGTCGGACGGAAGTAGACTGCATAAGCACCACGTTTCCGGGGGGCTTTAAGCGGGAGTGATAAGCAATTTTATTGTATTTTCAGTTTATTAGTCATCAAATTTGTACAAATTGTATCATCAAAATTTTCTCTTGGATAAAGCATATAATATATTCTTGGTAAACTGCTTGACGTAAATAATAACGGAATATTTCATTAATATGTAATGCAGTATTATTGCAAGATAATTATAGATTAACTTTCGAGACTTATTTTGCTATGATTCTGCATGATAGATTAATTAAATATTCTGTTATGATTTACATCAAGCCGTTTACCAAGAATATGTCCTATGTTTTGTCGAAGAGAAAAATGTTGATAATACAATTTGAATAAATGTTACAGCTCAAAAAACTGAAAATACAATAAATTTGTCTAACCAACTCTACCATGTGAATCGAACGTTTTCGTAAGCACCTCCAATACACGTCTGACGTTACAGCGGGTATGTGCGCGTGCGCAGAAGCACGGTCACCGCACTGCTCGAGGCGCACGTCCGCGCGCATTTCTTGCTAACCACAGTGACGCACGACGCGCCGTCGATCATGACACTACCCACCACGAGAGTTGAGCGATATCTCGATATATCGCTCGCCACAAACCAAGGTTCACACATGCCAATCCGGGCCATCTTTGTAGATTTCGAGCGTCCTAGTTGCCTACGCAGGGCGTAGCTAGGATTTTTGTTCGGAGAGAGGAGGGGAATACCAAGTTGAAAATTTTCACAACATAATAAGGGGACACCCGTTCACACGTCACAAAGCGGGGGGTCCGGGGGTGTACCCCAGAATAAATGTCTGTTTCAGTAAGCAAAATTATGCAATTTAAGCAGTTTTTGTACCTGAACTGTGAATATAATACTGCTAATTTTATCTTCAAGCAGGTTATTTTCATTTCGAGGGTGGATACCCCCCCCCCTTTCTGGCTACGCTATTGCCTGCGCCAACTGGAAGTCATAAAACCTCTCTCATAATCTATCTATAATATAAAAATGAATCGCAAAATGTGTTGGTAAGCGCATAACTCAACAACACCTGGACCAATTTGGCCAATTCTTTTTTTTTTAATGTTCGTTGAAATTCAAAGATGTTTTTTTACGGCGAGAAAAATTCTAATAATTGCCGAAAAAAAACCCTAAAAACAGTAGAGTCAATTTGAGCTTTATTGCTATTGTTGTTTAAACAATGTAGGTATGTTCCTGTGATCGAGGCCTTCAGTATTCACTCAGGTATTGTATAAAGTTTGGGGTGTGGGAGAGGTGGGGTTACGGGTTCGTATCCCGTGCAAGACTTTGCGATGGGAATTACTATGACATCATACAAGCGTATTGCGCGCGCCCTTTACACTGTTATTGAGTACGCTAGCTGTTAAATGCCGGGCAGCTGTTTTGCGGTAGAAGCCGCAGCCGGGCAGCTGTTTTATAGAGAAATAAAGATGAATTAAAAAAATACGTTCTGCAATTAAAGTACGCTTAGCGCAGTGGACTGGACAAATCTGTTTGTATTTGATCTTTTAAAGATAAACAGTGCATATAGTATAATATAGAATATAGTAACACCATCAATTAACACGTAACTAAAAGTTAGTTACTCTTTTCTATAGTACGCGCGGGCGAAGCCGCAAAGGGACAGCTAGTACAGAATAATTTTATATTTTTCATGTTGTCTTCAGGTGTTAATATTTGAGAAATGTGTAACATATAACTAGAGAACCGTCCTGAGTGATGATGTTTCACTTCAACCAAACAACACAGTTGACTCCGAGGCATATTGTTCGGTTCTTCTATAGCACTGTACATTTTGTGGTTGCGGAACTGGTCTACCGCATTAACCCCCAACCTTGAGGGTTGGGTAATTAATTCTCGTGGTTGACTTCACCTAACATTTGACAAACCAATGTTGCAATGCAATTTGATTCCTCCACAACAAAGGAGACATTCATTTCCCTATCCGCCACCTAGGATGCTCCCCTAAAGACGAGGGATGAAATATAGCTGTATTATACTGTCGAATAAAGTAAAATGGCAATTGTTATAGTAACAATCTGCAGAAAGATGAGATATACATTTCAATCAATAGCTTCTAAATTTACCATGACTAGAATATATACAAGTACTCCTATTACAAAGTAACGTCAGACAAGAAGATTACCTGTGACTTAACGCAAAGATTGATACCAGTCAAGATAAACGCCCGGTAGGCAAAACTCTTGGTGGGCTACGCTATCTCAGTAAAGAAAAAGCAATATTTAGAATTAAACTCTGGCTAGGCCAAACAGTTCTACGCCTAATTATTGTAGACGAACCGATTTAGGTGCCAGTTGAGTGTACAAGTAAAATATGTCGGTAGTTTCATAAAGAGAAAAAAAACTTCACAGTCGTGTGTCACAGGCAAGATTAAGTGGCAGAATGTCTGTATATTATAGCAAAATCCATAACCTGGTATATTCAGGAAGCTATGATTTTAGTGTAATATTTTATGTAGAACTACTGTGCAGAAGCATTCAAATCTATTATAGCAAGATCTGGGTTCGATTCCCGGCGGGGTCGGTCCCCGAACTTTCGCATGTGGGAATAGTGCCGGACGATGCCGTTGGTCGGCGGTTTTTTCTCGGGAATCTCCCATTCCCCCCGTCCTTTCATTCCGGTGCTGCTCCATACTCAGATCACGACACCCCTCACCTGCGTTAAAGGCATCGATGTTGAGCGCTGACCAAAATCTCTCACTCTCGCTTTTATAACAAGAGGCATGCAAGGTCACAGAAATACATTTGAGTACAAACTAGAATACAAACGCATGTTGTTGTTTTGAACCAGGCAGTGAACCCCTAGTGCACACATAAGTTATGTCAGCTAGGTCCTGGCAAGCAGGTCGCCGGTACAAACACACAGTTTCCTAACGAATATTAATATAATACGACAGCGAAATCCTCCACTGCGAAGGGGATACGAGTTGACACACACGGTGTGATATAGGATCGTGTGACAGACACTGTCGACGAAGTCTGTTTACACTATATCGACGCCAGGGATCACAACGTCACCAGGATGAGCAAGTATGTCCCGAATGCCTTCACCACTCCAGCACTTCAGCCGTCGCATCATAAGATTGGACTGTCGACCTAACATTTCAGCGGCTTTTTAAACTATCTCATTGTAACTTCGTAGTATAACTTAATAATCTGTATCCATCCACGTAATTGTATTGAATTGTATAAATCTTGACAAAAGCAAGCAACACTGATGGACTTAATAGGGCCATTTTTATCTGGGTCCAAGCTTATTTATACCAAGGGGTGCAAGATCAATGCTGATGGCCTATCTCCATGTGTTACCAAATATAGCGGCGCCATATTGCAGCCAGAAACATGCGATGTTCTATGCCAAAGTTTTTTTGTTGAAAATAAAAATCGTTATCCCCACCCATGTTAAAGTACACAATTCTTCGTCTTCGCCTGCAATATGTCAGCGTTCGGTTTGGTCATGTAACAAACGAGCAGCTTAACAGTCTAGTTATTTTATAATGTCTTTGATTTTTATAAAGCACAACAATGTACTTTTATTTTGAGATTGTGATAGCATCACAGTTCAGTAGATGAACCTTGAAGAATTTGGCGCTTATAACAAACATAGACGTAGTAAACAATGAATGAATATATACCCACCTGAGCTGCTCACTACTGCAGCAGCAAACGTACAGACAATCTAGATTCGCTTACGTATTGCGCAGTGACATCTAGCCTGCAGACAATTAAACTAGAGAAATGTTCGTTTCCCATTTTAATACATTTAAGACCATTCGGCTATTTAAATGTTTTATAGAAAATTGATTGTAATAAACAACATTTTAATGTAGTTAAATGTAGGCTTAACCTTGTGGTGATGATGATTTCCATAATGGCATGCTTTAAATAATAAGCACATGCAACTCTGATAACAATATGACTATTTCCTTATTACATTTTAAGGGAGCTGTTAGATTATTTATACACGCTCGTTGGTGTTAGGAACTTATATAATCTCATAATTTAAAAATAATTATGAAATGCAATAAAATTAGGTGGAAGGAGGCAGTAAAGTTATATTATGAAGTTACGATAAGGTTGTTTAAAATATTGTCTGAATTATTACGTTTACAGTTCCACCTAAAACTGCCGAGGCTGATGTGATATACCGGTTAACGCGCTCGAATCTGAACGTCCTGGTGCTTCGTGGTGGCGAAGTAGCCCTGGCGTCGATAAGTAGCAGACAGACAGCCTTAATACTAGAAATTTATTGAGCATTTGAATAAAACTATATCTTACTTTACGTTATATATTTTCATACAGACAACATATAAGCATAGTTTTAGAAATAGCTAACACTGTGTGGGTGAGTGCTGACATTTTCATTTACTCAAACAGCAAAAAAAAAAAAATCCTTGTAGAAGGTTCCAACTATTGTTGAAATTAATTAAAATGTTCCTTCTCGTGTAGTAAAATATTATTTCGAAAATGTTATACTGTGTGTGAGAGAGAGAGAGAGAAGAGCGTGAAGTAAGATTTGCTTGGTTACAATAACTACACACGCTGCGATGAATGCTTCCACTTTTAGCAAATTTCGACATTAAATTACGTATCAAGGGGATCATGGTACAAATACTCAAGTATATTTTTAAATGAAGTCGTTTTACCCTATTTGTGTAGAGATAAAATTACTCAAGCACATGTATGAATTCTTAACTTGTGGACGAATGTCGTGATCAGGAACTATCGCTATTGGTAAAATTATCCAGTGCACTATGTTTCGTTTAACTGTTTCGAAATGTAGCAAGACTGTCGGATGTCAGACAATTAAGTCCTTAATGTGTTGTAATAAAAACAATGACATTGAATTGGCTTTGTTACATGAGTGTGTGCGTTAGGTTTCAGTAAAAAATTAAAACGCATGTGTTCATTCAAGTAGGCCAAAATAAATCAGACAACAGAGAGACATGAAATGATTTATGATAAAATATGCTTACCTTTGTTGGTGTATTCTTTGTAACTATCTTCTGGTTGGTTTAAGTACTTTACACATATATTTTCTTATTGCTTTTTAGTATACTATGTCAAATTATTTCGCTACAAACTTGCATTCCGTACTACCTGCATTTATAACTGCTGATACTAGATTTATCTGTTTGTATTTCGACTTCTTTATATTCGGTTTTCGAAAACCATCCGCTTGTAAGTAACACGCACGTTTATAAATGCATGCTGGAATATGAACCTCTCAAGAATATTTTAGTGATGAATGTTCTAAATATAAACTTCAATACGAAACTAACGAGGTAGTGCAGTGGCAAGACCTAGAGAAGTGGCACATTTAACTTTTACTCTTAAGGATGCAGGTTAGGTTGCCTGCTCTGCAGTCGTAATTTGTATTTGTAAATGTTTTCCGAATTCACTTAATACTGATGGTGCGATAGTTCCTTAGCAAACGTCCTGACCAACTTCTTTCCAGCTCTTCCCCTGATTTACTGTGTTCTTTCCAAAGAACTGTGCAGTTCGGAGACACTTGGTACAACTAATTAAAAATCGATAACTTAAATTTTTTTCAAAAATGTATACTTTACTAAGAAAGGATATATATATTTGAATATTTGCAAGAACTAAAATGAGAAGGTGTAACATATTTCAATATTGGCTAAGTATCGAAACAAATAGTGCAGGAAATCTAGGTAAAAAATCAGACAAAACAAAAAAAAGTACAAGCAATGAACTTGCTGTAGATATTGTACTTATCTTTATTATCAACATACTAAAAGTCCCCTAAAATATAAGCTGTGCTATGGCCGCCCTATTGAAAAATGGCTACCGATTTTAATATTTTTTTGCTATATCTTGAAAAGTATAATAGATATGAAAAAAAAATTTCAGACCAAATTTGTAGCTTATAATATGCTTAAAAAATAAGGTCGCGATAATTTTCTTCAAAAATCAATAGCTTTCATACAATGGTATTTTATAAGAATTAATATTTGCAAATTATGGTACTTCAGCTCAAATAATGGAAGAAAACATTTTGATACACTTGGCTTCCCTCCTGTAGCGTTTACCACAATTAACAACATTATTATGAAGACGAGTTAGACGATCGGAAACATCCAAAGGAACCAAAAACTCTAAACAAAATGTTATAATATTCGCAACTATGTATACACCTTACCTGTACTTACTTTTTTTTTTTTTTATTTTATTTTAATGTTTAGTGTTATTCAAATGTCTACTCGTCAATATCCTCCATCAGAAGTTCACCTGCATTGCAGCATATTGTACCATGGCAGTCTCATTTGCTGCAAAAGTGAGTGCTGAGTTCAAGGATGACATATTCGTAGCTTACAAGTTGATGAATGGAAGAGCCATTATTCGAGATGTTTGGAAAGTACCAGTTTCTTGTGTGACTTCACTCATGTATCCATTCCAAGATGGAGAAAGTTGTCTCGTATTGGTAAAACCTATCAGCCACAATAAATCAATCTTGTGTACATCTAGTAGTGCAGTGACATCATCTTTGAAAGTTGAAACATCCTTTCCAATAATGTTTTTTAAGTCCTTGTATGGGACTATTGTTATTTCATTACATTTTGGTACAAGCTTCAGTGTGTGATCACGTGAGACTGCACATTGCATGGTGACAGCTTGCTTTGGTGTAATACACTGAATGCCACCTAAGATATGGATAGTGCCTAGTCCATCCAGCGTGTTGATATTTGCATCTGCGTTGTCAAAGGTACACTGCACAAATGAACCATTATCAATTTTTGGTTTGACTGGTAATTCTGCATAGTTCAAATATTTATACACTTCCTGGTAGGAACAAGAGAGCTCCAGAGGAAACAGAGTATCAATCAAATACCTAGAACCATATTTTGAAAGAAAATGAACTGCAGTTGAGAGCTGTATTGGAGAAATGAATGATCGCGTACGTCGTAATGCAATTCTTGTATGACTAATCACAGTTTGCTTACTTTGCAAACTCTCTGAAGGCAACTTTCTACCCGGTGTTAATTTTCTCAGAAAAACTTGTAGACTGTGAGGAACTAAATATTTTCCTCCAGACTCTATGTCTTCAAATGATGGATAAAATTTATCTTCATACACTTGGCGCTGTATATCCTCTTCTATAATCGCAGCAGCTGTGTCAACTACGCGAATCCTCTCACCTTCTTCTGAATGTTTCCTGTTTTCATACCACTTATATGTAAGAATTTTATGGGAAGTTCCCGTGAAACTAAATACAGCTAGCTTCCCTTTAATTTCTGAACATGTTATTCCTGTACCGTACTTAGCTTTAAGTCGATTTTTAAGAATGTAATCACTGAATTCACAACTGTTCCCTCCAGGTAATCCACAGTGTACTGGCATTCGTCGTGTGATTCAAGGTAATAGAAAAGCAAGTCAAAAACTTTGCGCACAGAATCATCAGTTGGTCTCCCAGGTTTATCGTGAATTTTCAATTTCCTAAAGGCTGAGTAGCAGTCAAAATGATATCGGGCTTCTTCTGAGGAGAGATCTGTGACGAAAGCCATACGGGTTCTGACAGTTTCTCCAAGATCATCGTTGCGGTTTCTGCAAATGGAAAGTATAGCATCCTCTATTTCCTTTGTTTCTGCAATGCGAATTTCCCTTCTATACTTTCATGGAGCTTCACATTTGGAGACACTGCTGGCTGCCCACAAACTAAACAGGTATTTCTATAATTAAATTTCAAATCTCGTGGCCTTAAGCGTGGAACATTTACGGCTGGTTCACCACATTCCTGAGATTTTGATGCAGTAACACTACTGTCTCTTGTATACCATTTCCTACATTTAGAATGAACTTCAAGCTGTAGTAATTCAGTCATATGAACACTAAACTTTCCATCTTCTCGTTTTTGGCTCGCCTCTACTAGCTTTTGTATTCCATTTCGAACAATGACCGTATCACCATTTCCAAATGGCTCAATGCATATTATACATTTCCCGTCTTCTAAACTCATGATTCACAGCTGCTATGTATATTCATTATAACATGAAACAAATAAAAACAAACATTTTCATAATCAATAACACACATCATGTGCACATTCCATCCAAATATAAGGAATTTAAACTAGAGAAATTTTATCTGGAAAGACAGAACAAAATGCAAAACACATCAATCAAAGCAAACATTGTAACACTTATCTGATACATGTAGAAGAGCACTGCACAAACAGTGATGTCTCCCCATCGTCCCCAACATGAGGAACTGGAAAGATTTAATCAAAACAAAGGATAAATATGAAATAAGGTTGGAGTATTGCTTCCTACCTGAACAGCCCCTCCCCCCCCCAGGGTCATTCTAAACCACACATCATTATTGTATAACCTAGAATTAGGTAACCGATTGTACCTTCTTGACCTTCAGTAAATATTACAGACAGGATGTAGACTGTAAGTCAGGTATTTCTTCCATAGTTTGGTTTAACTGCCAAAAAATTGCCAAAGAATTCTTTTAAAAACTCTTTACTAAAAAAGTATTGATTTTTGAGGAAAATTAGCGGGAGCTTATTTTCTAATCATATTATAAGCTACAAATTTTGTCTAAATTTTTTTCAAATCTATTATACTTTTCAAGATATAGCCAAAAATGTGAAAATAGGTGGCCATTTTCCAATATGGCGGCCGTAGCACAGCTTCAATTTTAGGGGACTTTCACTATGTTGATATGTAAGGTAAGTGCAACATTTACACAAAGTTACTTTTTTGTTCTAATTTTTTTGGGTGAAAACCTAGATACATAGTAAATACTCAATAGTTAGAGCCCACGATTTTGGTGAAAAGAATTCTGCAACAGTTTGTTTGAATGCCTTACGTGCACATCTGCAGGTCTGCTTCTTGATTATTGGCAGAATGTAGGCGGGGCTCATTTGACTTGTGCCAACAGGAACAATGTTACTGCGCCGCCACACGTCTCTAATTTGCGGGTAAAACACCCGAGACGCTGAGAATTTAAAACAGCCAATCACTGACCACGAAGCACAGCTGCATATGTGCACATAAGGCACTGAAACAAATTGTTGCAGAATTCTTTTCACCAAAAATCGTGGGCTCTATCAATAGTCAATAAAGTATTGATGTAATATATGTTGACACGTTTAACTATAACAGGAAATATTTATAATAATTTTCGAATAAAACGAAATGACATTATTCACAACTGTTCCCTCCAGGTAATCCATTCATCGTGTGATTCAAGGTAATAGAAAAGCAAGTCAAAAAATTTGCGCACAGAATCAACAGTTGGTCTCCCAGGTTTATCGTGAATTTTCAATTTCCTAAAGTCTGGATAGCAGTCAAAATGACAGTGTATCTCATAACATTCAACTAAACAAACTACAGCATTGACAGACCATAATAATCGCAGTGAAATAATATTATATTCTTCGATCATCCCAGATAAAAAGCTTTCTGTGTAAGTAATGTTTCCTAATTTTTATTTAATGTTTGTTCCTTATTTTACGACTCAATAATTCACAAACAAAATGGTAATCGTACTTGCCTAGAGATTCGCACGCTACATACACGCTTCAGAACAGCAATCCTGCAAGCTTCCCTTGGCTCTCGCAAGAGTCCAACAGCTGCAGCAAATGAAACCTGGAACGTTGTTTTAAGAGAAAGTCTTATTAATCAATCTGATGACTTTGCTAATGGTGGGAAAAGGTTTCCATGAAAAATACGAATTTATTGTAAACGTGTTTGGGTATCGAATATTTTAATTATTTAGTTTTAAAGTAGGTGTGGAATCTTACAAAAAAAATTCCTTTTTAAGTTTAAAAGCCTGTATTATTTGTAACGATATATTATTCTTAATTACTTACTGACACCGAAATTTTCAAGATTTACTTGAAAATATTTCAATAGCTAATCACGTTGTCATTTACTAAGCACACAGTACTCCACGTTTAAAAACATAATTTAAAATTTAGGATAATAATTACCTCTGACCGAGTAATGTAAGGTTATTTTCCTTATAAGGTTATGACAAGTCCTCTATCTATTTACCTTACAGTTAATTTGAGGGCTAATTTAAAAAGCAAGAGAAAATACAGTCGTCTGAGAACACAGTTTGTGCCTCAGTGGAGTTAAACATGCCCGGTTCCCAGAGAGCAATTACACGAGGTTTCTTTTAATTATAATTTTAATTGACCTTTTATGATTATCATTTCCTACTCAGTGGTAATGCTCGAAGGGAACCATACCAGGTGAAACTAAACAACCTTAAGAAGCAAAGTGTGTTGAGACGTTTATCATTCGTTAACGAGTGATGATGGTGTGACCATTAAAAAATATGTGGGTTCACGACCTGGTTTACCGCGTTAGCGACCGACAATTAAATTCTGAATATGGCTGTTGAAGTCACTATTGGCTTCTCAGTTCGCACCATACGTTACACGGCGGGTATGTGTGGGTTTAATTTATTGGTAGCTCAATGCGATACGAGAAACATATAGGCACTCCAGTTCTAAATATTTGTATAGGCTTGTTCATGGCTAGTGTTGTGCATGA
>PNEQ01119247.1:0-26116 GCA_003012365.1 Medauroidea extradentata
CAATTTTGGTGGCTCTATCTCTTATATTTTCTAGTATTTTTCGAAAAATGTTTAAAAAATTATTTTTTTCAACGTGGCGTAGCTCCCTTAATATTTACCACAGAATAGTGTTGGTTTATATACCCCACCTTATTTTCCATAACGAATCCCCTCCCGGACTTTGGCACATGAATTCTGGTCCACCCTGTATATATATACATACATATACAGGGTGGGGCTAAATTCGACCGACAAACTTCAGGATGTGATTCCTTATGAGAAATCAGGTAGTAAATATACAGGACACTTTGTACCTAAAACTAACATTCAGGGTGGTATGAGCCCTTAATCATGGAAAACTTGAAGTGTAATTTTGTAAAATAGTGGAAACTAAGAGGTATTTAATAATCACAAATTGAGCATTCTTTTATACTACTGGAACCTTGAAATACACATTATAATCACATAAATACCTTGCACCCTAATACAAAATACTAGGGATGCTACCCTTTTTATTACATACCACTTTTCTACCATCAGGAATTACGAACTGTTAATGCAGTTTTCTACTAGAGAAGCACGTCAGAAGTATAAAACGTCACCTTGTTGTAAATGCGTAGAATCAACCGTTTCCGTGTAAAATTCGTAATAAGAGTGGGCTGCAGTAAGACATTTCTAGCTACGTAGGCAATACGGCATACACATTTGAATGACTGGCTGCCGTACCAACTGCTATGACTAAGGGACGGGAGAGAATGGAGGCCTAACATCTCATCAACAGCTAAGATCATTAGATACAGTAACACAAAGAACTGAACAATGTCAGAGAACTGAGAAAGGAATCGGCTGTGACCGATATCAAGGGATTCAACCCATCATTCGCCTGGAGTGGTTTCGGGAAACCATGGGAAACAGGAACAAGGATGGGCGGATTCTACCGGCCTGCAAGTTCTCTAAATATTCAACTCGATCTCTTCTCCGTATCTACTCAGGCTCGGGAGCAGGGTAAATAGCCGCCAGCAGACGAAAAACAGTGATAGTGAGAGTGATATATTATGTTCAGCGATTAACATCAAGGTCTTCAGCACTGGTGAGGGGTGACATTAGGTGAGTATGGAGCGGTGCCGGTATGCAGGGGCGGGGGAAACGGGAGATCCCCAAGAAAACCCACCGACCAACGGCATCGTCCGGCACGATTCCTTCATGCGAAAATTCGTGGACTGACCCCGCCGGGAATCGAGCCAGGATCGCCTTGGTGGGAGGTGAGAGGTCTGACCTCTCGATCACGGCGGCGCCACGAAAAACAGGAAAGCACACGTAAAAAATAAACCAACACAGGCTCCTGTGTGTTCACAAAATAAAATATGTACTTGGCGTTTGAGTGCATGTTCACGAAAAAGACGACGTCGAAATGTAGTATTTTTGTTGGACGAGAAGTCTGGAGGATTTTATCAAGTAAAATTGCCCCAGGTAACATAACTCAGGCATGGAATAAATTATACATTTTTTAATTTCTACTCCCTCTAAACACACAACTTTTCAAGTTTTTAAATTATTTGCATGTCGTTAATCCTTGATTAATGCCAAAAAGAAACGGTTCTGTGTCAGAGAAATTTCACTACGCAATCCCTTATTTCTGTATAAATTTCTGGGTTTAGCTCTGGCATTTTCGTACAGTGTACATGACCATTACGCAACTACAATGCCATACATGCATATTGTACCAGTACAATAGGCTATTATTCACTGTTATAACCTGGTCTTATTATGCACGTCTGCAGCATTTTTTAAATTGGAGCGTCATCGTATTACTCTTCAAGTTTATGTGCGTTCAGAAAAAATAACCGGTAAATGTCCAACGACTGAGTAGATCCGATCACGTGACCAATACTACCGAGTAGATTATACCTACTACATTTTTGTAAACGCCTTAGTGAAGTTAAGAAGTGACAGGCAGCAGTTCTCCGAATGCAGTGTTGCAAATATTCGAAATTCCGGCCTTCTACTAAAGACGACCATGGCTGAGCCCGAATTCGCAGATGAGGTAATGCTTTACGGGTGCGATTTTGTCCAACTTGGAGTTCATTGACTCATATTTTAATCTCCTTGGGTTGTTCCGTGTGAGATTAAACAATCAAGGTAACTGGGGTTCACATCGCAGCACTATGTTTGGAATATGTGGTTCGGGATAAAGTGAGCACTTTTAAAACCCAAGTTACTTTTTATTTTCATATTATTTATAGTTTCCTGTCACGTTTTAATATAAACAAAGTTACATAACTATAAAAGTGTATAAATTGTACCATACTGAAAAGTCAACTTTTGAGGTAAAAATTAACAATATTATTAAACTATTATTCTGAACAACCTATAGCTGTACTCGAGTACTGTAACGCTATATATTCTGATATCTCCAGGAATGACATCGGTCAGACAGATGATAGCAAAATGTTTCATGTTGTATCTACTATTTCGTCCTGAAACTAATTCTTCTATGGCATTGCATCTTATTTATAAGTGTTGATTTACAGCTCTGTCGAGAACATTTACTTGCTAATAAACACACATAAATCTATTAATTACAAATAAACCAGTTGCCTCGTTAAGTAGCGTTTACGTCATCGTTGTGAAGCTATGTGATCTCAATTCTACAAATCACAGTGCATAAAATATCCCAATGAATCTGCTGCTTTTTTGTTGGAGAATATTTTCAGTAATGGTGTTCAACGTGAACAATTTCCACAGGTGTGTTACTGGCTGAAACAATTCTAGTTTTGTGAAGAGTAAGATTATGATTGTCTTGATCGTTGAAAGTTGCATTTAATCACCAGCACTAAAATTTCATCGCCTTTGCTCATCAACTACAGTATATTATTATTTTTTAATGAAACGTACATATCTTGTAAGGCCCAATATGTGTTTCGTATATGATATATTTCCACTGTCGAAGCATGACTTTAAAGCAATCTCCTGCTTGCGACGAGAAATCATCTGTGCGACTGACAAAGATTTGTTACTGAGAACTTGTCTAGCAATTCGTGTGGTGTGTATTTTTAATTAACTTTTAAAATATTATTAGTTATTAAATTGTATAATTTCGTATGCATCAACATTCTGAGTAGTCGAGCCTTTCATACTGGCACCCAGCATAACATTATATTAATATCAGGCAACTTGGATTGCCTCAGTCCCGTCTGATGTCACCTTCGCCATCTTTGTGATTACAATACCATACTTTTAGGGGCCGCGATTGGCGAAGTGGTAAGATCACTCGCCTCTAACTAAAAATACACGGGCTCGATCCCCAGTGCGGTCGGTACACGGATTTTCGTCGGAATCGTGCCGGGTGATGCTAATGATCGACGGGCGGGTATCTTCCGTTTACCCGTCACTTCTTATTCCGGCGCCACTACGTTGTACGGCCACATTTAATGTCATCCTTCTTGACCATCAGAAGTCTACTGTCTCTCCAGGGTGCGATATATTTTCCCTCGAGTACCCTCATTATATGATTAGAGTCCTCTGAGGAGGAGTTGGATTTCTAAGTCATGTATATATGTTGGAAACTGTTTCGATCGGGTCAATGTTTATTAAACGTGTCCTTGAGGACTCCGAAGCAACGGCGGACATGCATAAAAACACTCGTGGACTCCCGCGCTACATCGTCAAATGCTCAAATGCTCACTCACTGGAGCAGCAGCCAATGTATAAGTAGCTGAGGACAGAGTGTACACAGTACTGTGAAGTCTAGCCTGCTGGTCGTGAACCCGCGAAATATCCGGGACTCTATATGTGATATTTATTTAGCACACAATTCATAGTGTACTTAATTCGTGAAATTTATCACGTAATTAGTTACAAAAATTCCACGACACAATTTTGTTTTCATAGGGCTGGTCCTTCATTTTGGTTTTGTTTGTAATTGCTAAGGGACGTGCAAAATTCGCAGTATTATTGGCTCACAGACTATACTTAGCTGTACTTTACATGAAAGAGCCGGGTCTGTAACCTAAATTGCCCGCGATGCTTCTATGTGATGTTATTTGCGTGTGTGCCTGCTATACTTCAGGTTAGTCGCTCTAGCATGGAACTTTGCGATTTTTTTGTCAGATACGTTGTCAGCAGCAGGTTGTACTATTGTCGGCTAATAACGGTCGTCGAACAAGCGTGTAATCATTTGTAGTCTAGCCTGCCGGCAGAAAATTACGGGAATTTTACAGGCTTCTAGTAATTGAATTGTTTTACACTACCGGAGGCCACCAATCTGTTTTAATTGTTTTTGTAATTTGTTCGTCATGTTTTGCCATTGGGCATCGTCTGTAGGTTACCATCATTATTTTCTATTAACGGTTGTTTTGAGTGCCGATACCGTCCGTTTCGTTTCACTCGTCTGCAAAGAGGCGCTGGCAACGAATGTAAGGTTTCTGTCATCAGCTGCTAAAGACAGTAGTGTCTAATTTACGTATAACAGGATGTAAGGAAATAAGTAGCCTAAACTCCGGGAAGTGATTCCTCATGAAAAATTAAGTAGATATTATATAGGACAATTTCACTTTAGTGAATTTAGCACGTTTTGTCTGCATACCAGGTACAGAACAATTGTGTGCATTTTTCTGGTGAACAGTGTATTTTAGGCATTTGCGAAGAAAGGATCTTTTTTGTTCCTTATGGTGTACTGCCCGAATAGACAACTTGTTATGTTCACAAAACGTAACGCAAACGTAATTTTATGCGATATAAGTGAAGCGACCCCTATTATTTTAATGAAATGGGAAGGTTAGAAGGCTGAAATTATTAAATGTTAAAGATCTCAATAATATTTAACACCACTCAAAGAATCGTAATTTAACTCCTAACCATTTTTTTAATTTTTGACAAAATACTATTTTTAAACTCGATTTTCAAGGACTTATACCGCCCTTAATATTAACTTTTCTTGAAAGTATCCTATACAATGTCTACTTCATGTTTCGTGAGGAATCACCTCTCGGAGTTTGGGCTATTAATTTCCTTACACCCTTATAACTGGCTTCTTACTGCACTGGCGACAGACATCTTTGTCTTTCTTTGTGATTGCTAGGTGTGCTTTAGTACGCTCCTAACACTGTCTTGTTTCCAGGGACGTGCACATGTCTAGGTCCTGGGGAGAGGGGAAGTATGTCTTGAGAAATTGTTATACTCACAGCCTGAATAAAAACGTGGGTTCCGGGGGTGCTACCGCGGAAAAATTGGGATTTTAAGGTGCAAAATGTGGCTGTTTCAAGTTTATAAACAAAAAAAAATTGAATACATTTCTTTCATAAATGGTAATATTTTATAGAACAAATTATCCTTTAAGAGTGTCGATATACCGCAATTTGGTAAATTTTATACCTCATGCTTTTACAAGTCATTATAAGTGTACTCGATCTTGAAACACATACTTCAATGTTAATGACTATTAAAATAAATTGCACAAAACCTTTTAGAGTCTACAAACGAGAAAATTTTATTTGATATTATGGAAACCATTAGATTGTTATTTATTTTATTTATTTTGTAAATCACTATTATAATACTTTAGTAACACAAAATCGTGTAGTCATGATTGTATCGTAAATGTATTTTATAAAGCCCTTAGGAGAAGCGTGAGGTAATATTTTTTCAGTATTTTTGCATTAAATTTATTTGGTCTAATTATTTTTTAAGTAGTCTGGCCCCTATATCCCTCCAACTTCTGGATCTTCTCCTGCGTTATTTCTCTTGCAATATAGTTAGTGAGCTTCGTGGATGATGAATTCGTAGTTACGGTAGTGATTTATGTGAGTACATTTATTAATGATGAACGTGGATGTTGGCTCTAATTTACATATATACTGACATAAGCTAAGTTCGATATAGCATGTCCATATCTGACGTTATTTCCATATTGGCGTGTTACCATCTTACTGGTCGAATGATTACTCCGGTGCTATGCTACTGAATGTTTGTGAACCGGCTTTAATGCCATGGTCTTTCATTTATTTCAAACAATTGCAAATATTTCAAATACATTTTAACCAAATTCTTTGAAAAAATTTGAGACTGTTAACAGCTATACGGTACACAATTTTACAAAAGCGTTTTTTAAAAATGTAACGTTTGTTAACAAAAAAATTGCTTCATTTTGGCTTATTTTGACCACTAAATATGTGATATTACAGGGGCAAAAATCTAAAAATCCGTTTGGTTTATTGCAACAGAAAAATTAAGATTCAAATGATACTTAAAACTGTAATAAAGAAGTTTTGATATATGTATCATTTTGCGTTAAAAATATTTTCGAAACCACTGCGAAACTAAAGAGCGATGCCTTAAACAACCTCGAATCTTACAAAGTGCAGATCACTATTCTTTTGCAAAATATGGTAGCATGAAAATTCCTAGCTATTTTCCGCTATCTCTAGCGATAGCGCTATAGAAGCTGTCCTTCAAGCACTTAGCCTATATTAAGTATTGCATAAATGTAAAATTAGATTTCGCAAACTATGCCAACGCCTATTGTTGTACAACTTTACCTAATAAGTTAATTTATACGGTAGTCAAATATTAAGTTTTTCTTAATTTTCAGGCATATATTCAGATATTCAACAGTTAGGCTAAACAAGGTGATACACTTGATGCTAGTTAAAAAGTATATTTAAAGATAATTTTCAAAATTTTTCATTTCGGGAATGTCTTCAGATGTTATTTAAATTCCAGTTCTGAATAAGTTTTCGTGATGTTCTAGGCTTAATGTACATTTATAAGAATAGTTAATAATAATCTTACGACCGATATAAACCGGACGACGATATTTATAACTTATATTATACACTTTATTGTCACCCGAAATGTACGTACAACATTACACGACACGCCACATAACAATTTATATGTACATTTAGCACAAACATTCAAATTATTTTTAATGGTACAGTGAAATTAATGGTTCGTATATTTTAATAATTTCTATACAAAATATTGTACAACAATTATGTAGGTTCTATGTAATTTTATAAGCATATCTAACAGATTTCTTAGACCCATGAATGATATAAATACGATATTTATGTAGTTAATTTTCCTACCAACCGGCTGTGATAGCCAGTTATGAATCGTACATTTAAATCATGACATAAAAATAATTTATTTGGGTTTTTCTCATCATCGAGAAATATTGAGTAAATAATGATTAAAAATATTTCAAAAAAATCACAGCTTCTTGGAAACTAGCCTACTGTGCGATCTGACATCGTTTGAGTTACATGTTAGGCATGTGGTGTTGCTATTTTTATATTTTAAACCTGCAAATACCTAGTCCCTCACACCCTACACATTAATGTTACTAGATAATGTTGGAGTATTTACAAAACAGAAAACTATTTCAGTGCTACATCTTCAATTCATGATACGCAAAAATTTAATTTTACTTGTTCTAGTGCTTAATTTTACCTGCCGTTTAAGGAAATTGTTTGGCATAAAGTATAAATAAAAATTACAATTTGAAAATTTTCTGTTGACAGTAAATGGGCATTACCTTCCAACGGATAATTCGAAAACATCTGCAAGAAAGAAAAAAACTGTTAGATACTTTGGAAGAGAAGCTTTGCGCTATTAGGCACGTCAATCACGTTTTGTTGGAGAGCAGGGATTCTTTCAATTGGGGTATTAATGAGAGCGGTTCCGGGTCGCAAGTAAGCAGTAGGCCGAGTACAGACGAGCAACAGGTCGCATCGATCGAAACTACGGCGGCACATCGTGGAGGACAGAGAGATATCAGCGGTCTCTATACGTAGCAAGTATATGACAGTGACAACACAGGATAACTAGGTACACAGAAAAAAATTGCGTGTAGTGCCATTGACGTGAAGTTCGTCTGTTACTATCGTTGTAAGATTCTTGCAACCATGATAAATGGTTTAGTTTCAAAAATAATTGTGGACATACGCCATGGCAGAGCTATGTCGTCACAGAAAAAAAAACACAGTTAATCAAGAAAATTATAAAAAAAAAATATTTAAGCAGAATTAACTGTAGTCAACTAACATACACATTAAAAAACTTAAAAGAAATCACAGAAATTACAAAACGAAACCGTTATTAAAGGTACAAAACAAAAAGCCAAACGAAAAATAGAATTAAAACTGAGAAATCTTAAGACACGAAAATAAAAGAGAGCACAGGCAACAACTAAGACGAGGACAATGTTACGCAACACAGGATGATCCAACAGCGACATCACAAGCCCAAGACTAGACCACAGACTAAATAGTAATACAGACACGAAATGACGTGGCGGCTCGTTTGATGTTGGCGAACTTCGCCGCTTATTGGCTGCCCCAGACCGTTGATGCCAGCCCCGTGTATGTTTGGCTCCTGCATGTTACGACAGGTTTCCTATTGGCCTGGCTGCCGATTATTACAGCAGCTGCATTACGCTGATTGGCATAAGGCGTCTCCGCCATGTTGCTGGCCAGGGAAGCCATTTTGCTGGCGTGTGTGTCTGAGTTCGCTGGCCTACCGGCTATTTCACTTCTGTATTCCTAAATATTCTGTGACTAGACGAAATCAACGACGAAAACACAGAATAACACACCGAATTCTCTCAGACTATTTGGTCGTGACATTTCGGGTTCTGACTTCTGATCCCGTCTTCAGGCAAACTGAAAGAGAATACTGAAGAAAAAGGCATTTTAAACGTATCTTCTTCCGTGGCCAATGGCTAGAGGCAAGAAGTTTTCGCGAAAAGATTTTTGCACCACTTTGTTTTAGTGCCGTATGTGCACACCTGCTGCTTCGTGGTTGGTAATTTGATGTTTTTAACTACCAGCGTCTTGGAGTTCTGTCAGAAAATCAACGATGTATGGTGTCACAATTGACATTGTTCTGATTTTATGGAGTAGTTTTCCATTTGACTGCGCCGAAGACACACACGCAATAAACATAAACTATAGCTGCTGATGGATACGTAAGACACTGAAACAAAGTGATGCAAAAATGTTTGTGAAAACTTCCTGGTTCTACCAATGGCAGTCAAACTATCTCCTGATTGGCCGCACACCTTATAGTGGATATTATAGGCTATATATTGTCCTAGTGCGTGGGTAACTTTCTCCACGAATCTCAACGCACGAACCTTGCGTGTGATATTGGCCACAACGCGTTCTGGGAGATTCCTTATTGGTCTGGCCTCGTCTTAGCGTGTTGGTTGGTAGTTGCTGGCTGATGATGGGTTTCCCGCAGTTATGCTGAACATTGTGGCCCAAGTTTCTCCCGTTTGTGCGGTGGTATCGAATATGATTTATTATGTGATGAAGTCCGTCCCCCAACTTCCTCGTAGTACTCATAGGGACAAGTTCAGGCGACGGACG
Organism: Medauroidea extradentata; assembly: GCA_003012365.1. NCBI lineage: Eukaryota > Metazoa > Arthropoda > Insecta > Phasmatodea > Phasmatidae > Medauroidea > Medauroidea extradentata. The sequence continues at coordinate 9,351 of PNEQ01119247.1, forward strand.
CAAACAACGGGTCGACATGTGTAGACTGTCAAGCTGGCTCAAAATCATAAAAGCACCACGTTGTTTCTATAGTATTACATTAGGGTAACGTTATGTAATTATTTTTCGATATGGTGCAAATAACTGAAAAGCATTTTAACGAAATTCTATCAAAAAATTGAAGACTAAGAGCAATTACACTATGCACAATTACATGTAAGCATTTTGCAGAATAGTGCACCTTTCGTTCTCAAAAAATATATACATATATAAACAAATATACAATTAAATTTATATATAGAGGGACAGAGAGAGAGAGAGAGAGAGACGATGTCCGCCGACAAACTTCGGCAGGTAATTACTTGTGAAAAATAAAGCGGGAAATATAAAATTCATTGCACGTAACAGTAATATTAAGGGAGTAATTCACCTTCGTAAATCAAAACTTAAAATTTTAATTTCTCCACAAACGGAACACTGATCGACGTAACCTAACAAAACTCAGAATTTCACTTCATGACAATACGACCGACAAACCAACAGTAAACGCCAGTTGGTATCTTCAACCCTTACGAAAATAAAAGGTGTGGCCTTACTTAAATTGCTGACATATTTTTAACGTGAAGATAATCTGACATTTAAAAGTGACTTTTTGGGTAATAGGAACTAAGTAATAAATATGTCCTTTCCTAGCGACTGTCTAGGATGCATAGTTTTTGTGTATAACGCACGTGAAGTTTGGGCGTGATGATACAGAGCCTAGTGCGTAGACAACACTGCGTAAAAGCAGAGTGTTTGTATTACCCCGGCCAGCCGCACAGACGACCGACGACGTAGAAGTTCACTATAAATGTCATGTGCCGTACCTTAAATAACTCACATAACCGTAACAAATACGTTGTTCCTGGGTGAGTATGTGTGTTTAAAAAAAGATAAATGCGCATGTGAAACAATGTAAGTTTTATTATGTTAGTTTAACTGCTCGATAAAACACAAGCACTACACTTAAGCATTTACATGTCCGTGTCAGCACAAATGTATAGTGTACAATAATTGAGATGGGTGGGGTAATCTCTTCTCGAATATGTATTACGATTTACGTTAAAATGTGTTGTTTGTTAACGTGTACCGTCAGCTCTTTCAGTATAAAACACACACACCATTAAAATAAATTGGTTCAAAGTATGTCGATTTTTAGTCATAAAAGTTACTTAATAATTAACTTGTATTCACATTAGGTAACGAAAATGTTTACCCACAATTAACCGTTATGGTGAGTTTAATAACACAGTGTGTTGAAATCGCATGATATGAGATTGTAATGTAGGAGCATTTTGGAACCTAACATATTTCACTACAATGTTACAGTAGGACTGTTCCGGTATCGACAAATCCAAACCGATCGATGGATATAGGAAATTCGCGAAAAGATTTTTGCAGCACTTTGTTTCAGTGCCTTACGTGCGCACCTGCATCTCGGCTTTGTAGTCAGTGATTAGATGCCGTGACACCCAGCGTCTTAAGGTTAAACCCGCAAATCACAGACGCGATGTGTCGCAGTTAACCATGTACTGATTGACAGTCAAATGAATAACAACTCTGCACAAAAGACTCTTGTCAGTAGCCATGAAGTTGAGCTGCAGGTGTGCACGTAAGGCATGGAAACAAGGTGGGGCAAAATCTTATCACCAAAAATTCCTTTCCCTGCAGATCGATATACCGAGTATCTATATTGTGGCGGCTTTAATGTTGTTGCCATGGAGGACACAAGTTGCAGATGACTGTATAGGGTTGTGCGCAAGTTGACGCTACAGCCAATGACACGCGGGTATGTAGGTGCCGCTTATTACTGACTGGTCACTACACAATAAGTAGCCAGTACATATTTCATGGTCATTGGTACACGGCGGCCGCGTGCACGTGTGTATAGTTCTCGGCAACTTGTACCCTTCCTGCCGACAACCCTAGAGCCGCCACTGTATCAGAAATGTGTCCACTTGATGTTTAAATTCCTAGTATTATAACCGATATTTTGCTTTGAGCCTGAACCTGAGTGTCTAAGAATATGCCGTTTTTAGCCATAGCTGTAAAAAATCTTCCTAAATACTATTGTAAGTTTTAACCCACACTCATTACGAAGCACTTACAATGCTTCAGTTTGTAAATAGAGAAAATAATCAGAATTGTTATTACGTAAGTCTGGTAACGTTAGTAAACACGTAACTGTTTCATGAGAATTTAATAACGCAGGTCTACAATAGATATTTGGGAAACATTTATATCATTCTTAACACTCATATACGTCGATGTGCTCAATACACAAATAATGTTCACAGTACACCGAACATCTTGGATTCAAATTTCATATCAGACTGTTTATACGCGACTGCACGAGCCGTTACCGTAAACTAATCTGATAGGGCGCACTACTACATAATTCTGCGCTGGTCTAGCATAATTTTTTTTTATTAGAATCAACTATGCGTGATTGGAGGAATGGGCTGATTTGCGACGAGAGTATAGTTGCACTAAGACGTACCAGAAAGCAGAAAGCGACGAGAGTTTTGACGTCAATAAAGTAAAGATATCGGCATGAGGGCCATGCATTTAGTACTGGAGCCGTGACGTTTATGCTTAGATTATGTTAGGCTGTCGTACACCACTCGTTCTCGTTTGGGGCACTTTTCTTAACAAGAGCACAGGGCAGCGTCGATGCCTCTAACTGTGTTGTCATTTAGATCAATGTAACACCGCTTCTTCATGGTCGATGACGTCGTGTATTCATGATGGAGAAAGCACTTGGACATTCATATCAGATCCATTTTCAACCTATTTGTGTACTTCCACCAGACTTAATTGAAAACATTTTCACTTATATTATTATTAAATAATGACGTTCTAATTTACATGTAGCCAAACTATACAACCTAACTGCTAATGTATCTAAGGAAGGGTATCCAAGAGCTCACTTTATCCTGAAAGGTCTTCATACATGGTTCGGCAGTGCCTAGAGCAGTAGTGAAGCGTATGGTCGTGTTTCAAGATGATCAGTGTTTGAGCAGATTTTACACACTCGCATCATTAAAATTTCGTCTGCTAAAATATAGAAAGAATGCCACAGCACTGAGAAATAGTTAGGCCTACAATACTAACCTGCAATTAGACGTTAAGTTCAGAATAATATTTCAATGTTACGCACAAGAAGTAAGTGACATTTTTCGTTGATGTTAAACAACCGTCAATCCACCACATCTACAGCGCAAGAACTTGGTACATTCACAATTAATATTGCCAAAAATGTTGTGATGTTTAACTGAATCATTTCAATTTCTGGAAAATTTAAACCTGAATTTTTTGTCTACTAAATGTATGTACATTACACAGGTCATTTACGTTCAACTACCTGTCGTTAGTGTTTTAAAATAAAGGAAAAACTTTTTAAGATCATATCGCGCAAATCTTGACGAAAAATTATGCTGAAATTAGAAGAATTCTTAAAGAAACTCTACGAAATAGAGTACAACCTTTCTTGGTCTTCTTTTTTCGACGTCAGCTGACGTATTTACGTCAGAACGTATCTACACAGCGACGCAGCTAACAAACCTGGCATGCAGCCGAATATAGGTGATTCGGGATAAAGTGAGCACTCAAAAAAGCCCTGAATAATTTCTATTTTCTGCCAGTTTATATCTTTCCGCGGTATGTAAACGTAAACATTGCCACGTGCTTTAATTTACATAGGCTTGTACAATGTTTACATTTACGTTACACTGGGCTGAAAATGTTATCAACAATATCTACTCATTAAATACACGGGTATTGAATAAAATGTATAACCAATAGTAATCTTAGTTATAAATACCTGCGAGTTAACGCCTTTTAATACTGGTTTCTGTGCAACGACTCTAATTTATACGACCCGCACTACTGCCTTTACGTATCTCGTAAATATGTACACATGAAAATTGAATTTATAACTCATAACCGCCACAAAAAAAAACACGCCATAATGACACACGCAATTTAAGAATTCAAACATGTTCAGTTACACTGCCATGAACGACGACGCACTCAACAAAAACAACGTATTTTCTTAGTGTATGAAACAAATAAAATTGCTGTTTCTAAATCAAGATACTCATGTTGGCGATCGTAACACATAACAACTTACATATTACCAATGAGGAAACAGTCACTTCTAATACTTTTGAATGTGTTTTATCAGAAACCCATATTTATTGCACAACGGACAAACACAACAACGCTCTCCTCTTACTTGTACCGTCATTGAACGCTTCCAAGTTAAGTGGCGAAAACCTAACTCTGATGCCACCTGTCGGTGAAATAATTAACTACGTCAGCGCGCGTGGCGCTAGACGCCTTTCGCTAACGACTGTTGAATTTGAACGGCCCGGATTACATCACTTTCTACTGGCGCCGTTTCAGTAAACTTATACAGGCAGTAAGTATGTCAACATTATCATAAATAAATATTTTATAGTATATTAATTGCGAAGAGGTCGATTCCATTTGAAATTCTTTCTGTTATGTTGTATTTAAATATAAATTACACGGAACTACGTGCGATAATTCGCTGCCAACTGTATAAGCAGTAATGTAACTGTTGTCAATGTTGAATTATATGCAACAACGGCTAGTGATTTTTTTCAAAGGTTAAATCTTTAGTGTTCACTTTATTCCGAATGACCTGTACCCATGCATGTATGTGACCGGGGCTGTATGTGCTCATGTATTTGTGTCGAAGGTTTTTGGTTGTATTGCTTAATGTATTTTGTGTCATAGATATTATAGAAAGTAAAGTGCAATTATAAGAGAAAAAACATACCGAAAAATGTTTACAAGCTCGACATTCATTATTAAAAACCATACAACTTATCTTAATAGTTTGTTGTTTATAAAACTTTTAAAGTTACTTTCGAATTTATGCTAAACTATTAAAGCAATTAACTTCTATGTTTACGACGTTAGTTTCACAGAGCTTGAAGAGTAGTTAATTCCGTTCCTGAAGAAGTGATAAATAACTGTAGAGTGGAAATTCTAAATGATCTAAGTTCCAAAACACACTGAATTTAGTTAGTTACATCAAAATTAACTATGTGCCGGTGCCTATGTTTCGCTGTAAGAGCTACGTCCCAATAACTGTCTCAATAGTTTTTATGATCGTTGAAAGATTGCATGTCCCATGTATTGCTGTTTCTTCTTTTTACTTGAAAACATTTTTTGGCACTTAGATCATTTAGAATTCTTATTCTACAACTTCAAATTGTGGCAATGTCTTACACAGTAGGCTGTGTGTTACTGTGAGATAATTACGTTTTAAGGTATATTAGGTATATATTTAAATTAACATAAACGGACAACCTGCGATAACCTAAATAACAACAAATTTCAAGTAGACGTGTGTATTCAGGTCGGTTTTCAAGTGTCAGTCGTCTTTGACGACCCACCCAGAAATTATGGCACGTTCAACGGAAATATTGTACGTCGTGTCGTACATTGTACATAAACGCTAAGTCGTTCCTTGTTCGAGATAAATCGGGTAAACCCCCATAACCTGGCATACCAACGAATTATTACGTCGAACGACGCTGCATAGAATACTCAGAAATTGCGTGTATTGCACTAGACAGTGTTCGTTTATTAGCAAGTAATATTTCTGAGTCATATACCAGACTTCTGCTGCAATGCAACGCAATTTTTCACAAAAGGAACGTAAAATATACACGCCTTACAAAGTGCGAATATTTTCTTACTATTTGGTAATGAAATTAACTAAATACTTACGGTGAACATTTTAAGGGAGCAGTGTGACTACATTCATATTTACTTTACCTATTAAAAATTTGGTTATCAAAACGTTTTCTGAAAACTCTTATTTCAGTTTATAAATTACTCTAACCTTTCACGTTATCACTGAACTACCTTACATAGCTAGCATACTGACTAAATTCTATCCATATCTGCAGTCATCTCCATAAAGCGTCGAGTGCAGAACACAATACTACTAAGGGTTCCTAAGACTTCCTACAGCAGTCGATGTCCTACGCGAAGCATCTTACTTAGCAACATTCGCAGAAGAGCTGGAACCTTTTCCAGCCGAGATCGCATGCAACAACATGCCTTCGTGAGGCATGTTATATAAACATGACCGCGATTTCTTACGAGAGCCAAATAGGAATGTTTAATCGTTTCGTCCACGAACTTCTCGCGACGCGAAAAAGAAAACAACACTAGAGTAGCGAAACGCCTTTTGTTATCAAACACACGGCTTTAGTTTGCATAACTTTCATTAACTAGTGCGTGACTGCAGAGCCAGCTTGGGCTTGCAAACAATCCCAAGTTATGTAAGCCTGGAACGCCAAACAATTTGTTAAAGATAAAGTTGTTCCTATTGGGCGCTTCTCTTTGTATGGTGGTGATGTGCAGTAGTTTTAAGGGGTCTTATAGCTGAACCACAAAAAATTTGCCGAGCGAATGGGTTTTGCGTTCCCTGAGTTAATTCAAAGACATTTGCCAAATAGAATGACGGAAGAGAGATTTAACTGGCAATATTTGGTCAGCACCGAATAGTAAAGACTTGAATGCGCGAAAATAAGATAAGTGTATATCTATATCACACCTGGATGGGCTCCCCACCCTCCCCAAAGCTAATAACTTAATCCCAACTCTTGTCCTATAGTATTTAGCATGCGGAATGCAATGGCGGGCAAAACAGGAGTACAACCAGAAAACAATCAACTGTTGGCAACGTTCGTCAAGTTTTCCGTATACGAAAATCTAAAATGACCACATCGCGAACCAGATTCGGTATACTGTGGTGGTTGACAAATGGTCGAGCCACTTACGAAAAATTTAGTTGCTTATTTGCAAACGGTGTTATGTCCACCAAAAATTAAAATAATTGATTTTTGCCCTGCGTTGTTCTTTGTGAAGTCCAGCATTGGAAAACAAGATATTTTCCTGAAACTCGTATTAATGCCCTACTAAAATTCGCTTCAAAAGTGACCTACAGATGCAAAGTTTGTTACGTCCTTCTGCGATACAGGTGCAAATCGTGTTCTGTGCAACACTTCTTTTGCCTGAAAAACATGTTATGTCCAATGTAAAATATATATGTATTTTAGTTTGCTGCTGCATATGGTGTTATGTCCTCATTATATTCCCTATTATTATTTTCACATTTTCCATGCAGTATGGCCACAGCTAGGGATGACTTTATGTTCCTGCCGATGTGACAGCAATAATTTTTATTTATGCGAAGATAAATTTTGTGTTTAAAATGTAATCCTGAAGAGAAATTTTGTTTGCCTCACAGATGTCAACATTGTGTATCAGCTGTCAAAACAACGCCATTGTGATGATTATTTCCTAGTCTAAATGAAAAATTTCTGCAATTTTTGTAGTTATAGATGATAGTATGAATGAAGTAGGAAAAAAACTATGAGCCACTGTAAGTAAGGTAACAACTGCACAATCAGGAAAGGCATGAAAATAAAAGGACGAATGAAAGTTCGTGGCAAAGAAACAAAAGTAAAATAATGAAGTTGGTATCTGTTCGTTTATGGTTTCATAACAATTTACGCAATATAATATTCATTTATATATGTTAATGTTTCCTAATGTAATATGAATGATTAATATTGTTGCAGATATTCCGCTAAAGGTTTCCCAAATCTCCGAAACTGTAAGCATCCACAAATGTCAAGATTAATTTGCTGTGAAATATCAACGCAAGACGCAAGTAGAAGCAATCAGAAATTTTACCAGGATCCCGACTGGTAAGTACAAAATGCATTTATTAAAAAAAAGATATATATAAACAGTTGAAACACCAGCCGGAAAACGACCCCGCATTGATTCATTCGACAAATCAGTTACAACAAAATATTATCTCCCAAAAACGTGAGGGTCGAACTTTTAACGTGCAGGTATGTAGACGGATGTTCCTAGGTGTTTTTAAATAGAAAGATCACGTCTTTAGAATTTACGTAAGAAATTTTTGGAGGAAGGTGTTCTGCCTAAAGAAAGAAGAGGCTGTGCAACTAGTTCTGAGAAGTATGCTGAAAGGAAAAAATATCGCTTATGAGCTTCAGTGAGATATTAAAACCCTATCAGAGTCACTACAATAGATAAAAAACAGTAACCAAGCAGTATTTCCCTTGCAGTTTGAGCATTAATGTAAAGTGGGAGCAATATACTGAAGTTTGAGCATTACTGAAATGTGGGAGAAATATAATGAAGTCCATGAAGAAGAGTTACATGTGACGTATTAATATTTTAAAACCATTTTGTTACTCACTAAAACATAAGTTTTGCAACACCTACAACTGATTGCTGTTCCACTTGTTTGCAACTAAAGGAAGTCTACGTACCCTGAGAAAGTAGATGATCTGAAAACAGAGCTGAAAGTATATGATTATTGAGACTAGTGACGAAGGGTTCTTAGCTTCGACTGCCAGAAGAATTTGGTTTTGCCCAAAGTACAAGACTAAGCTGCATACTACGCACGCCAATTGTATTTTCATAATTACACAATTTTATTTGTCAAGGATCGTCTCATGACTTTCAAAGTGTTCAAAACATGTTATATTAACATTGGACTGAAGATGCTTCAAAAAAGGCTAAAACGAGACAAATTCTTTTAGGTTTCTTCAGCCGGCGTTGTTGCAGAACGATAGTTACTTACCACAGACCTTATTTCCAAGCAATAAGGTATCATTGTTATCTAGGGGGTCGCTGTGACCGAATGGTCAGATCATTCGCTTCCCACCGAGGCGATCCGGACTCCATTCCCGGCGTAGTCGGTCTCCGGATTTCGACATGTGACAGTCGTGCTGGACGATGCCGTTGATCGGCGGATTTTCTCAGGGATCTCCTGTTTTCCCCATCCCTTAATTCCGCCGCTGCTCCGTACACACCTCATGTCACCACTCACCAGCGCTATAGACCTGGATGCTGAGCGCTGACAGAAATGTCTCACTCATTCGTCATTATCTATACATTAAACATAAATTTTGCAACGTGTGATTGCTAAACATTGTTTTTTCGTGAGCACTAGATTCGCCAGGAAAATAAATTTTGCAGATTAAGCGAAACAAAATATAATTAACTAACCAATACTACCTAAACTGCATCTAAATGCCTTGAACCCTTTTTAAATTCAACCAGTTAATAACATATGTCGCAAGAATATGAGAAAAGTAACCTCAAGGATTTGGGATACAATTAAATCACATTTATACGGTGTGTGGGTTGTTTAACACTAACAAAATTTATTTGTGGACAACTTGCAGTTTCAATATTAATGTTAGGAAAGAAATATGTGTTTCAGTCGTTAATCAGTATTTATGCGATAATGTATGTAACATATTATAAAGAATAACTTAAAAATAATAATACAAGTTTCAATATTCTTGCTTCACTGCGAATTCTATGACAAGCTTAAAACATGGCTGTTTCAATACCACGTAACATTCTATCGGAGCTGCATACAAAAGACACTTCACATGTCCTCAAAATTAAACGTCCAAAAGGTTGAGGTTGGGTGAACTTCGGAACCTCGCAAAATGCCCTGTTAGACTAATCTACCACCTGCCATAAAACGTCACGTCCTAAAAAGCTTGCACAGGACAACAAAAAAGTGCTGGAGCATGCATGTACTAAATCAGCACGCATGAACTAAATTAGCATGCATAAATCCAAAGACGTGTCCTCCAGCAGTTGTGACAATACTTGAGCAAAAAACTCCCTATACATTTCACCTTTTAGACATGATGGCAGCACACATGGCCACGCAAGACAATCACACACAGCGCCGGCCCATACTAATTTTTTGTTGATGGCCACCACTTATTTAGTATGGTAGCAGTAGATTGTCGGCAGCACACTGATGATTTTGTGGGAAACAACTCCGAGCTCGGAACCTGATAGGTAAAACTACATCAACTTGGATAGCAGCAACATCTGAGTTATGCGGAAGTAAACGTGTTTCATTGACCGAATCCATGTAGCCTATTACTGTTGTATGAAGCAAGCATTGTAAACTCATGACACCTGATAGCAGCAGGCAACTCCCTAGAAGAGGTAGGCTTGGCACAAAGTAGATAGTGTTCAAAATAGGAAGACGGGAGGAGGATACGCCAGTGAAGGAAAAGTATCTTGCCAGTTCAGCAATTGTACTCGGGGGGAAGTACTTACCTGGCGATTACCTGGATTCATCGACGCTAACTCCACATGATTACTTCCTTTATTAATACCGTACACAAGTTATGGTATGGGATCATGTTAGCGCTGTACGCAACATGTACGCAACATGACTTCCGCTCATCTCAGGTGTCCTGCGTTTTGCCTACAAACATGGTCATGGAATATCTTGGCTTTCTAAGTAATCCAACATTTATTCCTTACAACGTTTGTTATTAGGGCAAGTATGATACAGGTCTTTTAAGTTAATTATTACAAACTCCTTAACAATACGCAACATAAATGCGTATTAACCACTGGTAACAAACTTTTTTCGCAACGTTAAGTGTTTCAGTTCATTTTTTGCCATAAATAAATTAAAATACCCGACTCGTAAAAGTAGATCTATATAATTGTCTCCCACAGTCTTGCGGTTACTGTTACCACATGAGTCTGGTCAATTTGCTTTATTGATTAGTTTTTATATTTTTCAACATTTCGCTTACATATTTTTATATGATTCCCATTGATTGAATGCTTTATCGACTCTCATTTCCTAAAGAATCTTATCCTCCGATAGTCACTAACTCTACCTACAATTTATTTAAAAACGTATTATATTTTAGTTAATTTATTTTGCTTTCTTCTCATAAGATCGTTTATTAGGCATAGCTTAACTATTATCCACCTCCTTCCCGCTCTTTTCCAATCGAACATACTTTATTTCACAAGTACCACTTCCTCAACCTTATGATTAAAATCATGTCAAATAATCAATTTGTATTAATGTAATTAATATTTTTAATTACAATCGTTATGTTTATACGGAAAATAAAGTTTTCAGACAGCAGATTGTTTCTCCATTCCTCACTACTCTCGCATTTGAAGAAGAGATTACAAAATTCGTTAATTATACACTCTAAAAATGTTGTAAAATTGACAAGGATTTTCTTTGCACTTTTACAAATCCTTGTAAAAGTACAAAGATTTTATTTGTAAAATCATTAGTTTATGAAGTTACAAAGGTAAACTTTGTAATACTACAAAGGAAAACTTTGTAATACTACAAAGGAATTCTTTGTACCTATACCGACAGTTCCTGCACTGCAAATTATTTTGTAAAATATGACAAGTCAACTCGTTGGTGGTTGTACAAACTTTTGTAAATGTTGAAAAATTTTCCTTGTAAAATTATTAGTTTATAATGCTAAATGGATTTTGTTTACTAAAATAACTTAGAAAATGTGTAACCTACAAAAATCTTAACTTCGCCGGAAATTATTTATGCAAAGATCACAACCACTTAAAAGTAATTTTCTGGATTAAAGTTGAATGTTTACATTAATTGCGAACTTTAAAATAGTTATTACTGAACTGTACATTGAATGTATACAAATAAATAAATACCATTCATACAGAATTCACGGTGGTCTAGGTGCCAGGTGCGTGAAAATCAAGCGTGGGGTTAGTGGTTCGAAGCTTCGCACCTCCGGAGATTTTTTTTTTTTTTTTCAAAATAATTTCATGTAAACATCCTTTATTCAAAAGGTATTTGATAACTTAGTTCAGTGTTGTTTATGAAGTACAGTGAACATTTAAATTATTTTTTTTTCTTATTGAAAATACAGCTACAAGGCTAGTCCTTGTAATTTTACAAACATATACTTTTTATTTTATTACAAGGACAACCATTGTAGTTTTACAAGGAATTTCTTTGGCAACTGGGTTTCCAAGGGATTTTCTTTGTAAAAGTACAAGCATTTTTTACGTTGTATATGTCGATGAATTATGTAAAATACAAAAAAAAAACAATTGTTTTTATTTATGTGTTCGACTATTGATTATATAGTCCATATTTCAACGAGCTCCCCTTCCCTTCGATTACACTTCATTAAACAAGTATTGCTAATATTTTTACTTTACCGAAAATAACAATTACTTACAACTTTTTTTTAGTTTCTGAAATACAGACGTGCCAAATCGGATGATTTTTATTAATACACTCTGTATTTTGACGCCACCAACGTTTGAGCTCGATATGTTTGTTTAGTTTTTTAGGCAGCCTGATTTTCGCCTACCTGAACTAGGTAATGCATAGATGTGGTAGAGAACACTACAACCTCCGCGATACAGTACCACCCATTGACTATCGTAGGTTTGAATACAGGTTAATCAACATGGAGCACGGCACCCTGAACAACTGGTTAGACACAGATAGTAATGCTGAGGATGAGGTTAGGATTGTATCTCTGAAACCAGTTGAGAGTAGCATGGCTCGACCTAACATGGCAACTGATACAAATAATGAGATCTCTTTAAATAATTTGATGCAGATGATGATAAGTAAGTTTGAAGAATAGTTCGCACAAGCTATAGAGCAATCGGGAAAATTGGACAGACTTGAAAATCATTTGACAGGGTGACTGGATCAACTATTCAGTCGGGTTGATGCGCATGAGAGCCAGTCTCAGAGCATCCACTCTGACGTCAGCGGTATCTGCTCCGACGCCAATAATATTCGTGAGGAAATAGGACAGAGACTGGCAGCTGCAGAGAGTAGGCCTATCCCTAGCTTGCTGACAGAGCAGCAAGAAACACAAATCAGTGCTCAAATGGATTCTCTCGACAGACATTCGTGTTCACCTGTGCTAAGCTAGCACAGGTGAACAATAAAATTGAGGGCCTTCAAAGCAAAGTCGATTAAGTGATAGTCAACCTAAATAGGTTGCAACTTTCTCCCTCCAGCCCTAGCATGCACCAAGGTTTGTCACCTGACACTGTTAATGAATCAGTTGAAACTACCGAGCCTGTTAACATTACACAATCACCACCTAGCAAAACTGCACCTATACGTAACCCACACTGCCAGAGTTTACTCCCACATCATCCATCTAAACTATGGGCCAATCAGTAACCAACTTCTGAAGGAAAAATAGGAAAAAATCGTGTAATGTTCCTGGAGAAGTTTGAAGAGTATGCTGGCTTATTTGAACTAAATGGTGCAGATATATTAAGATGCATTAACTGGAGTCTTAAATCCACCGCACTGTATTGGATGGAAGTGGCCAAGGCCAATATTTCTAAATTTCAAGAATTTACATAGAATCACCTCCAGCAATTCTGGAACAAAAAAACACAAGGAAACTTGAGGGCACATCTACATGCCGAAATATTTATTCCAGATAAAGGGCATAATCAAGAAGATCATTTGTCGGAATGCTATGACAAATCGACAAATTTTGATCCATCCATTAGCGACGAAGAAATTATTTCGAAGATTCTCAACCAATTACCCTACAAATATCAGGTACACTGGGCAGGTCGCCAGCACTCTGATTGACATCTTGTAGACAGAATCTACTGGAATACGATCAGATTGACAAACAGCAGATACAACAGGGGACTAAAGAAGCAGACCGCCCTAATCCACCTGAAAGACCCCAGCCTATGTACACTTCTCAAGGCCAGAGAAATCAGCAGTATTATAACCGACCACCACAGCCTCCCCAAGTTTAAGTTATCGGTACTAACGCTCCTCACCCATATCGTTTAAACAACCATATAAACCAGCCTTTTATTCATCACATCACTAGTCCGTGACAGAAACGAGCAGCCCTGGAAGTAATGCGGCGACCCGACTCTTTAACGTTATAACACAGTGTTGATGTTCGCGCGCACGAGTACTTCACTGTCTAGGTATTATTAAATGGCTGTTATATAAACCAGTTTCCCCAGTAATTCTCCAACGTCAGTCCAGCCCAATCTTTCCCATGTCCAGGGCCGCTCGTTTCTGTCACGGACAATACTCCTAGTATGAATATACCTACCACCCATTAAGTTTGTCATAATAACACAAAGAGAAAGAGCAAAAGCAAATCAAAAATACATTACCAAAGTACATACATATCATAAATCACCAAACAAAACCAACATATACTTATCAAACCCTAAAGACAATTCATATCTCAGACAAAAATTCTGCTGTGTAACACATGCTATACATAAAACAAAATTATCATCCCAAAACAGCACACTATTATAATCAAAAGAACCCCATTAACCAAAAAACGAACTACAGATACAAAAATTCAAAACACAACCTAAGCAACGACCACAACTATTTTCTATGCTCGCTCCGTACAAAACTACGCCCGCTCCGCGCACAACTACGACCGCTTCACAACCAACAAGTCCGGTCCGCACACAACTATGTCCGCTTCGCAATCATCACAACACTCATTTACTTAATGCTGTGTATGACCCCTCGCACTCACCACATGTCCTCACATTCTTCAAACATGTCCCGAAACAATAACATAGGGGTAGCGAGAGGTAAAAATGTTTAAATTAGAGGAATGGGATCTTTTCATGGACTGCAAGTATATATTATAATCTACAAATAATTTCATACTTACCAAAAATTTAAGACTTTACTTATTATACTAGGGGAAAACAGTACCTATCAGGATCAATTAAAAATAAAGGCAAATACCAAGATAGTCGGGTTCAAAACAACTCTGTATTAACTCAACAGGTTTACAAAATCGATTCATCAGCTTGTACACTGAGCAAACAGTTTTACAATAAATGGCCTTCAACTGATTACAATTACAATGCTATTTTAAATACCTTCAAAACTAACTATGGACGGTTTCTGCCACGAAAGGAAATACAAAACTTTAGCTCTAAAATGTTCATAATTATTTTGGGATTTTATTAGCAACTACACATTAAACACCAAATTACTTTACTTAGGGACACATATCTCTACGAATAGAAGGAGGGTGGGGGTCAAAGAAACAACTTGGAACAGCGACAAGAAAAGACACTGCTTCAAGAGAAGGCTACAAAGAAAATAACACCACATGTGTTGTGTACAAAATTACTATTAAATCTTCCGTCACCCAGCTATACTCATGATAGCAGTGGCATACATGAGCTGTATCACGGCCGTACCATGAAACAATAGCCTATCTCAGGCAGAACATTTGGTGTATTTGAGGGAGGGGGGGGAATTAGACAAAAAACATAAAATACTATTAACGATACACACCTGCTATTATTAAAAAACTAATAAATAAACTCTGAAGTGAGGAATTATTTAAAGCAGAGATCTGAACAAAATAATAAAGGTATCATATAAAAAAAATTAAAACCAGAAAAATCACTACGTGATTATATGTATGTATGGAAACATCATAGGATACGGCAGTTAAAAAAATAAACGAATAGCTACAGAACCCATAAGTTATTGCTGGAATGCGATAATGTGAAGCCAAGACGAATCGATGCCATCGGTGTAAGGTCTGGGAACATGTATGGGAACATACAAGGTCTAGGCTTCTGGGTTGTAGCCGCGTCAATGTCGCACTTCTTCCCGACGTTTCGGACAGCATTGCAGCTTCAATCTTCAAGGGTGAAGTTTCTAGTCGCAATAACTATTTCCTTCTGAGCCTCTGCGAAGTCCTTCTGCATTTATATAACGTAGGCTGTACCTGGGTGTTCTCTGGTTGGCTAAGGCTGTCGGCCAATCCGCGACCTCCTTGGCTGTGATTGGCTGAGGTGTTCGGCCAATCCCTTTGACTTCGCTCCTGATTGGCTGGGCTGATTGGCCAATCGTGGAGGGGCTTGTTGTGGTCATTTGGTCCAGCTGAGTTTTTTGATTATGGAAAAGTGGTGCCCAACTATAGCTTAGTTTGTATCCATCTTTCCTGTTGATGTTGGATGGGTGCTTTGCAATTTCAATTGCCTCTCGGATGTATCTCTTCTTATAATTAGAGATGTTGACAATGGTGTTATATTTTTCAAATTCAACACTGTGCTTGGTTTCGACTTAGTGTTCTGCTATGGCTGACCGAGGATTAGCCTGTTTGTAATCTCTGATGTGTTCTTTAACCCTGGTGATGACTCTCCTTCCAGTTTGTCCAATGTATACTTTCCCACAAGAGCAGGGAATTCTGTATACACCTGCGAGTTGTTCTGCTGGAGTCTTATCTTTTACTGATGCCAGGGTGTTTCCAATATTGTTGATCGGTTTCTGTATAGTGTGGATGTTGTCTTTCGGAAAAGGCGAGAGAACTGATCGGATATCCCTTGACATACGGGATGATAGCCATATGGGGAAGTTTTTCGGTGTTTTTCTTCCCTTGAGGTGGTTTAATGGCTTTGTTTATTTTTGTTTTGCTGTAGCCATTTGCTTGAAGATCATTTGAAATGGGCATCATCTCTTCCTTCATGTTGGCCTCCTCGCAGATGTTCTTGGCTCTGTTCACTAATGTAGAAATGACTGTCCTTTTTTGTGATGGTGGATGGTGTGACCTGGCATGTAGATACCTGTCGGTGTGAGTGGGCTTTCGATAGACCTTGTGGCTTAGGGTGTTTGTTCCGTTCCTTGTGACTTGGACATCCAGGAAAGGCAGTTTTCCATCATTTTCTATTTCCACAGTAAATTGAATGTTCGAGTTGATATGATTTAGGTGTTCTAAAAAATCTGGTAGTTTTTCTCTTCCATGGCTCCATATGACAAAGGTGTCGTCGACATATCTGTACCAGCACTTCGATTTGTATTTGCTGGTACCAATAGC